>JANPWX010000044.1:579707-600533 GCA_024734555.1 Trochalopteron elliotii | reverse complement strand
CCGCTCCGCGCTCTGCCCAAAGGAGATTGAAAACATGCACGGTGGATTGCAAGATGAGCGGTAATGGGATGACTGGGGGTCCCTGGCGTAGCCAGTCACAGGCGAGAAGCAGGAGGAGAATTTACCCTTCCGAAGTTGGGGCAGAAATTCCTCCCTCTGTCATTCGCCAGGCATTCCTGGCGAAGTCTGCCAGGCGGATGGACTGTCACCTGCGTCTCCCTTGATGGCTTTTTCTGGATGAGGCTGTCGCGGGGTGTGGGTCATCTGCGCCGGCGTCGCGGCGGTCCGGGTGTACGTGGCGGTGGGTGCCAGGGTGAAGTGTCGTGCCCCAGAAGTTCTTCATCCCTTCGGGAGGATGCTGCAGGGTGCAAGCGCCCTGGGCAGCAGTTGGAGGGCAGTTATTCTCCTTCTCTCATTTCACCCCCAGCACACCTCTTTTTTGAGAGATTAGTTCGGCTTTGGTTTATTTACCGCTGTTGATGGTAGTTTTCTTGCATGTTCTCCATCAGAATTATTTTTCTAAAAAGAAATTCAAATGCAGGATTCAAAGTATATGTGTGGTCTAATGAGGATGTATTGTTAAAGAGGAAAGAGTATCTGGTTGCCCATTAATTCTTCAGGTATTTTCCGTTTAAACTTGATGAGGAAATATTGTTCTTTTTTCTAAGTAACCTTTCATGTCATTTATCATTAGCAAATCGGCTTAGCATTCAAAGTAAAGATGCCCTCACAAATACGCTACTGATTACTAATGTTATGTCTGAAACACTCCATAGGACAGAAATTAGCACACCTCCGTTTTTTTAATATGTAAATTTGAAAAGCCTTTCCTTCCATTTCATGACGCTGTGAGTGGCCCCAGTTAATCAAATGTAACTACAGTAACTCGCAGAGGAGGCTGCTGATAGGCAGGGTGGTTTCCTGCAACACTCGGCTAGAGCAGCCTGATCAATTAATGCATCCTCACTATTTTGTCCTTGGCGTCTCTGATGAATTTTATAGTCTATCTGTGAGGAGCTCCAGTAGGGAGAAGCTGAAGTCTCTTTCACCTTCAGAGATGACTGAAGCCAAATTTGAAGAGGGGATAACTGAACTGACTGGAGAGTGCTTCTGAGTTCCTGTGTATACATTAAATTCTGGAGGCAATCCAATAGCCAGAACTATCTAGGTCAGACTGGAAATCACCTCAGTAGTGGGTTTTGCAGGGTCCTAATCGCTTCCTAGCAAAAAAAAAAAAAAAAAAATAAAAGCAACTGTTAAGCTTTTGCAACATGCACCAATGGCATTGTAGATGTGGGCTGGAGAATGGAGCTAGTCATGTAATGGGCTTGGCATGTGCAATCAGCAGGTCACACTGAGCACCCTACAACTTCAGGAGGCATGAGTTCACTGTGCAGAGCCTGCAGCAGTATGAATTACAGGGGAAAAAATGCATTTAGATGTAACAAAGGCTACTGGCTCATCTCCTGCATGAGGAACTAATTTTTTTTTTAAATCTGGCTCCCATTTCTGCCTCTGACACAAACTGCCAGTGTAGCTGTGGGCAAATAATTTCCTGTTTCCCTCTCTCCTCATCTCTGCCTGACCTGCCAAGGTCTCATCTGTACAGGGCTGTCTATTCAGACCTCAAACCCCTTACTTTCCACCAGCTGCCTTGTGCACAGCAGTCTGAAACCCAATGTAGGTGGCACCTCTCTGTTCCGAGGGGATACGGTTTGACATTCAAATACTGCTGCTGGAGCCAATGATACAGACGTAGCAGCCTCATAACAGCAACTCATCAGCCTCTAGTCCTACCCCTCTTTTAATCCAGTCATTCTCTGCTGCTGATTTGAGCTGTGTTTGGCTGCATGCTCGCCCTCGTGTTGGCGAGCCTTCATCAAGCCAGGGAAGCAAGTGGCAGTGGAGATTGGCTGGGGATCACCAGCTCTTCAGGACACAGACTGTCACTTGAGGCTACAAAACCCGTGATGAGAGAGGCCTGGTGTGATTTAGAAATAGAAATTACAGCTAAAGGGTAAATTGCAACAATGTCACAGAAAAATGACCAGAAAATGGGACCTCGGGCATTCCTGCACAGCCAGCTGCGTGCTGGTCAGGAGGGAACGGAGGTGGAAGGGTGCAGCTCCCTCGGCGTAACAACGGCATTCTTATTTTAGCATGGAAGACAGCCAAAGATAAGGAGTGGTTGTCATCCGGGTGGTTGGAGGATGAAAAAAAAAAAAGGGAAAAAGAAAAGCTGTGTGGAAAAATATTTTGATGTAGGTACTAAATGAAAAAAAAGCAGATAACCTTGCAAGTGATAGACTAGCTATGTAAAGCTGGCAGGACAAGGCTTTTCCCATAAAATCCAGAATGATCCTAATTAAGCCCAGACCCTGTTAAATGACACATGGCTTTATTTATTTCAGATGTTTCTAGGTCCTAAAGATGGGGCCAAATGTGAAGAGTTTGATGTGGCAGATAGTTTAACCCCAATTACTTTTACATAAATCATGTGATTGTTACAGTAGCTGAGTACCTCTGATGGGTGTCCCAGAGCTACTGATAAAAAAAAAAGATATTTTAAAAAATCCCCTGAAAAATCTATGGCATTGCAGGTGAGGGTTTGTGGAAGAGAGTTGGCCATCCTCTCCACAGGCAGGAGGATAGGAGTGTGGGACCTGTTGTGGTGCTGTGTGCCTGCTGGTCTGTATGCACAGGCAGCTGAAATGGTGGCTTTGTAGAACAGGCAGCCAGAGAAAGGGACATAAAATGGGAGCTGCCAAATATTCTTGTTATGAAACTGGGATGGATGGATGGATGAATGATTTATGGGGGTACTTGCTCTTATGTGATTTTATTTCGAGAGGAAGGAGATGGTTGGTGATGTGTGGCACTAGCCACGGATGGCTTTGTTTTGAGATCAGGCTGTGCTGGGTCCTGCCTCCAGAAACAGCATCTACAGAATAACAATACAGTGAAACACTTCCCAGCATTGCTTGAGTTTCACAGGCTGTTTTCAGGATGAAAAAGTTTTCCTTATCTTAGGTTCAAAGCCATAGGCCTAAATCCTCCCAGCAGACTCTAGATTTCAAAAAAGAAGTAGCTGTGTAAGAGGTCTTAGGCTGCAGGGATTTTTGTTAGCCTGTCTCAGTTCTCTTAGGGAATTTCCTTTCCTGGGTTTGCAATATTGCCCATCCCTCCCAGGGCACTGAGCTACTCTGTAAATAGGCCATTCTGTGGAGGAGCTGCTCTGCTGGGTGATTTAATGTTTCATGTTAGTTCTGGCTTCCCTTTCTTCCCACCCCTACCCAGTTCTATCCATGCTGTCCTTTAGTGTACAGGGCAGTGCTGTAACATGGGTGAGGTGAGTTTACAGGGTCACATCTGTAGGATTCTGCCAGTCGTATGGGTGGCTAGGTGTCCTGGAGACCCTTGTGTCAGCTGCATCTCCATACTCAATTGCTGGCTTTGGGTGTGGGTGACTGGATCCCCCTCTGAGCAGGGCCTGTTTCCAGCATCCTTTTATATTTTCTAGTTAAAAGAATCATAGAATAGTTGGATTAGAAGAGACATTATAGGTCATCTAGTCCAACCCCCCTGCATTAAGCAGGGACATCTTCAACTAGATTGGATTGCTCAGAGCCCTGTCCAACCTGACTTGGAATGTTTTCAGGCATGGGACATTGCCATCTCTCTGGACAACTTGTTGCAGTGTCTCCTCACCCTCCGAGTAAAAAAAATTCTTCCTTATGTCCAGTTTAAAACCATTACCCCTTGTATTATTGCAACAGGCCCTACTAAGATGTCTGTCCCTGTCGTCTCTCGCTGTCTGTCTTGTCGGTCCTCGTTAGGTATTGGATGATGCTGTAAGGTTTTCCTGGAGCCTTCTCTTCTCCAGAATGAACAGCCCCAGCTCTCTCAGTCCTCATAGGAGAGGTACTCCAACCCTCGGATCATCTTCATGGTCCTCCTCTGGACCTGCTCCAGCAAGTCCATGTCTTTCCCACGCTGAGGACCCCAGAGCTGGATGCAGTATTCCAGGCAGGGTCTCACAAGAGTGGAGGGTGCCCTTGATCCCACTCTTTGTGTCATTGATGAAGTTATTAAAGGATACCAGTCCCATATGGATCTCTGGATCTCTGACGTCACTGATCTTGTCATGATTTGTGCATGTTGTTGTTGGGAAATGCTTCTTTAAGATATCAAGGGGCTAAATGTTCTCAAGAGTTAAACAAAGAGGCTGGGGTAGGTCTCCTGTTTCCTCCACCCTTTTCAGAAAAAAGGTGTCCTTCAGCTTAATAGCTTCCAGGTCTCTGCATTGCTCCCACTCCCTTTAGAGTGGCTAGAGAGCAGCCACTATAGCAGAAGGGAGGCAAGTGCTGTTGACTTGGAGGACAAGCTGGGTGTGGGTTTGGGTTCCCCCCACCTCCCCAGTAGCAGGCACAGAGACATGAGAACAAGCCCCAGGACTGACTGACTGTGTCCCCAAATGTCTTATCATTGTGTTATCTTTGAGCTGATGGCTGGGGGTGAGCTCTGATTGACAAGAGGGTTGAGGGAAGTTTGCCGTGACGCCTCACTAAGCTTCAGTGGGGCTGCTCAGGGCAGGCCCCTGAACATTCTGGGTGCAGCTCCAGATTCATTTGGTCAGGCTAATTTTGAAAACCAGTCTCTCTTCCAATGTCTGCATGTGCTTCAACCTTTTAATTATTCTGCACTTTTCCTGTGGCATGGAAACAAAGAGATGGAAGTGCAGTGGCCACGAGGAGAGCCAAGAGGGCAATGGCTCTTGCCTGCCCTGGCAGTCAGTGTGCTCCTCGTAGCAAAGCCAGGTTATTTGGAGAAGTGCAGGTCTTTCAGTCCAGGAAAAAATAATTTGTTAATGGCCAGAGAATAATCACTTTGCTCTGAAAAGCCTCTCCAGCTGCATTGCACCAACTGTTCTTTATCAGTCTCTGAATCCTTAATGACAGTAGCAGCTAATTTCTCTTTCTGTGTTTTTCTAGCTGCAATGTCCTATTTTCTCTGAGTTTATTGAGAAAATAATAGAAGTCATTACATAGCTACTTGTCACCTTTCAGAGAAGAAAACTTCTCCCTGCCTGAATGGCCAAGTTAGTTACTTGGCGACTGGCTCAGACTATAGCAACTTTTTGTAGCTTATCCGTTATTAATCTGTGCCTAGTGAATACATTAATTAACTAGAGGAGTGTTACTGAAGCTCTAGTCTGTGATTATCAGAATATGGTGAATAAACTGTTCACAAACAGTGTGACAAAAGCATGTAAGCAAAAAAATCAAGAAACAAAGGGTTAGGAGTGACAAAGTGAGAAATGTGAATTTACCATGTTTATTTTCTTTTAAATTTAATTTTCTTTGAAGCTTATGTGGCAGTATTGCACAAAATGGTCCTTGGTTAAAAGAAAACTATTAGGTGTTCCATACATATCTATAATAATTAGGTTAAAGAAAAGATAGTGAGGAGTATTGGAATAGATGGCCAATGAGAATGGAGGACACAGAAAATAAAATGAAATGGGAAGTATTTTTGTATTTGCATGATACACATTTCTGGTTGTTGGTGATGGATCACTTGCTGGAACTACACAAGGCCACTGCAAAGCAAACAGTGGGAAGGGCAACACATTGTTTTTTAATCAGGATTTTCTTAACCAGGAAGTCAGGCATGGCTGTCTGTATAAAAGATGCCTTCATCTCCAGCCTTGGTGATGGGGCTGGAGATCAGAGGCAGCTCTCAGAGGTCTGCCCTGCAGAAAGGTGGAGAAAGAGGACTTCTGACGTAGCCAAAGCTTGCTGTGCAGGCTGTGGCATGCTGAGGGGAGGCCAGAAGGAAGTAGGAACATACAAGCAGATCCTATAAGGAGCACACAGAAAAGCCTTTCTGCTCTCGTGACGTGCTTGTAATTCATCTCTGTTCCCTGGGGGATGGATGGAGTTACCTCTTGCCTTTTCATGTCTGGAGAAGCCATGTATAGGGTGGATTCACAAAACTTCTGTGACAGAAGAAACTGGGCTCTGCATTAGAGCTCTGCCACATTGTGTGTGCAGGACACATCCAGGGGTGTTGTTCTCTCCACGGGACTGGTGGTGCCGAGGTCAGTATCTCACATCTCCCCACACCCTTGTGCCTGAGCTTCTGTTCATTTGGCAGAAAACAGCTTGACCATGCTCCAGTTGTGCTACTACCAAAGTAATGTTGGTAGGTGGAAGAAAACAGATGCAAGGAATTTACTTCCCTGCTCACTGAGGAAATGCATCTGCCTTTGGTTTGGGTTTGATGTTTAGGTCCCTAACTGATGTTTTTTTTAGATCCTTGTGTAACAGCTGTGTTTAGCTATGAAATCATCACTTTTAGGATGCATTTTGGCTGTCACCACAGCTTTCTGTTCTCTAAAGAGAGGTATTAAATTGGTGGGGATAGCCATCAGTTGGATGCCATGAGTGCCATGGATGATGCCATGAGTGCTGCAGACAGGAAAGTGGAAGCAGCAGAAGGCTGTGTGCTATGGATCCCCATGTTCATAGAATGTAACCTCAGAGCTGTGCAGTGACTGTCCTGGAGGGACCTAGCACAGCCTCCCACCTGAAATGATTGGGTCAGGAGACAAGGTGGATGCCCTTGATCACAAACAGGTTACAGGCATCTAAGACTCACTTTGGTTACTGGAAAGGCTGGTATTACTCTTACTTTATATTTGCTTTTTGGTGGAACTGAAGAGCTCTTTGCTCTGCAGCATAAAGGCCCAAATATTTTGGGACCTAATAATTCTAATTTTCTTGAGAAGAGGTGCCCCTGCATTTCCAAGGAGCTGAGGTTCTCAATTGAGTAGCCTTTTATTTTTAAAAAGGAAGGAGGTGTTTTTGTTAGAGTTTCCTGTTTTGAACTCTTTGGTTAGAGGGTATGAAGTGGTCAGAGGAGGGAGACTTATCATTAAGATCAGGGTTGTCTCTGTATTTTCTTATTTGTATACACAATGCTCATATATAAAATATTTTCATGTATATATATAAAAATATATATTTTGAATTGTGCGATTTTCCCCAGTCCTATTTAAGGCTGCTGCTTGAAGGAAATCCAAATAAGGTTTCCTGTCAAGAAGGGTTTAGATTTAGCCGGCCCTGCCTGGGGCTGAGGGATGGGTTAGGACACTTCTCAAGGTCCTTTTCAGGACCCTTGCTGTGATTCTAGGCAGTTACTCAACAAAACAGATACACAGTAGATTGTGCTAGTTATGCTGAAAGGGTTTTGCGATAGCATTTAATGTGGTTATTTGTTTGAAAAGGAAATAATAGGTAATTGTAGCATAGTTACTGCTGCTGCGTTGGACAAATGTTTTTTTAAAGAGGAAAACAACTGATGTTACATTTTTAGACCAGCATCATGATATGGCTGTGATTAATTTCTCCAGGAGCTTTGTGTTTTTTATATCTGCTTAAGTGTATTAACATTTTAAAAGGTCAAAGGTAAGCTTTAAAATGGATGCCAAATTAAGATAGATGGGAGGAAAATGACATTTACTTCTTGTTACTGCACATTGTTTGAATTTGACCAAAGGCAAAAACAAAACAAAGAACGACCCTCCCCCCCATACACACGCGTGCACGCACACATGTGTGCATGCATGGACAGACACCCATGTTCCCACCACCTGCCTTCCCTCCACACCTGGTCTGGTAAAATCTTACTCATCAAGGCTGGTTAATCATCATCATCATCATTATCCTAACAAAATCAGCAGTCCAGTGTATTCACTTCCAGACATCCTTTGTGTTCTTTTCCAAAGTATATAATTTAACTAGTGTGAGTGGACTCTGTAAATAAAAGTAGCTAAAATATAAATATTAGGAAAACATGGCTTATGAGAACTCTAACCACGTTATCATTTCCTGCCCTTGCTATATTTGAGATGATGATTTCATCAGGGAAAGGACTGGACCCTCATCCCTATTCATGCAGTTGCTTGCACATTGAGTCCCAATGAAAGCAGAGAATAAAATATGGTGAGAATGATGCCTTTGCTTCCAGTGGGAATGGTGACCAGTAGCAACCAAAAGTTAGGCTTGGCAGAGCTGCTCTGTGACCACACCAGTGTACAACAACTTTGGGCTTGGACAAAGCACCATAGCTCGAGGGAAGGACCTGATCTGGCTTATGTCTATCATTTGTCTGTCATTTCCACTCTTGCCCTTAAATGATGGTGGGTGGCTATGCTGGTGATTATCACCAGTGGCAGGAATCTCAGCCACTCTTGTAAAAGGGACCCAGCCTGTTTCTGTGGATGCTGTTGAACAAGACAGATTTGCTCCTCTCACTTCATGACATCTGCCAACATAAGGGGATTTAAAACAAGGGAGAAAACCACTAAAATTTCTTCAAATCCTTCTTCCTACTGGTGGCCAGTGGCTCATCAGGGAGGCTTCAGACTGTGTCCTGTGTCAGCCTCTGGACACTCAGCCCCATGCCAAATCTCAGGGCACACCCCAGCCTCATGTGGGTTTGCTCTGGGGAGAGTCACCCAGTGCCAGCTGTGGCTGAGCCGTGTGTAGCCAAGAAAAGGCAGTGCTGCTGTTCCCATACCCACATCTGCTGCCACCCTGGCTCCCTGGGCCGGGCAGCTGCCCAGAGCAGAACGTGGGGGAAGAGAAGGTCTGGTAGCAGCTTCCTCATGGGGGAAAGATGCATCACTCAGCCCTGCTCCTGCACAGCATGAGGTGTGTCCAAGGCTGGCATAAGAGATAGTTGAATCTTCTCCTCCTCCCCCAAGAAGCAGCGAGCTCTCTTAAGCACCCCTTCCTGGGTGCTGAAAATGTTTGTCAGAGAAACAAAAAAAAAGAAGGAAAAATTACAATTGCTCATATGCTTTGTTCCAGTGTGAAAATGTATTTTTCATTTCAAACTGAATGGATTCTGAATTGAATCTGAGTAGAACAAACTAGACAGTTTTATTCTTTCATTTTACCAAAATTGTTTTTAAATCACTCGACCCAAATATTTCTTTTTTTTTTTTCTTTTACCCCAGCCTTGCCACTATAGCAAACAACTCCATTATTTGCATAGCTCTAATTGCAGTGATTAAACAAACACAGCAAACTCCAACCCTTCACAGAGCCTCATCACAGCCCCACAGCCAGCTTGGTCTGTATTTTGTCAGCAGAGAGGGAGATGTGGCTTTGTGTAGACTGAAAATAAATTACGGACTTTCTGGTATTTTTTTTCCCCTCCAAACTGATACACTATCAGTTTGGATAATGAATAATTTTGCCTGTTCTCTTGCTAGCGGGCTGAGAGATATCTCCCTATTGTGAACCTGGTACAGTTTAAAAAGCGTTTGGATTTTCAGTGCTTTGTTCACGTGTTATGCTTAAGTTGCAATCGCTGTTGCTGTTATTAGAGTAACGTGTAGGGTTGCTACTCTGTTAGTAATACCCATATTAACATAGAGGAAAGAGAGACAAATATCTACATCTGTTTGGAGCTTTTTTTCTGTGAAGGTGGTGGGTACCTGAAGACAGGGTTAAGGAAAATTTTATCTGGCTAGAGTTCCATCAAATAGGAACAAACAATTTTTTGGACATTTTTTAATGACATTTATTTATAGCAGGTAGCACACAGGCGGCTGCTATTTCTCAGCATGCTGGAAGAATGTTCTCCAGATGGTGCTTGCTGTTTATGATTTTATTCACTTCGCTTGAACACAGCAGCACTCTACACAAAACATGGAAAATTGGAAAATAAAAACAATTGTGTTTTTACAAAGTGCCATGTGATTTGCTGAAATGTCTGGGTTGACTGATGAGCCGTGCATGGGGGCAGCGGGGGGGATCACGCCTGTCACAAACCCCACGTGGGTCACAGGCATCGCCTGCTGCAAGGGGCGTGCCCTTCTCTCCCAAAAGGTGGGTTTGAGCAGAGCTGCTAATCCTGCCCTCTGTGCCTGTGCCTCTTCTGCCTCCCTTTTCCTGCACAGGGATTTGGGTGAATGTAGGAGAGGCTGTTATTTTAATGGCGATATTTTTGTTGGGTTTTCTGTGGCTGTGCAGCCCCAAGGTGGGAGAGACGTGAGACAAAGCATTTCATAAACCTCGCCTGTGCCATCATGTTCCTTCAGCCCCTAATTTCACTGAAAAGTATTAAGGCCTTTGGCTGGTCCACCTGAAAGCAATAGCTAAAGTCAAGACTGATGCCCAAAGGGAGCAGCATGCTCCCTGATCTCTGTTGGTTACAGTGGTGAAGATAGATAGGTATCCAAATGGTTGGCATGCTCTTGCAGGCTTTTGTTGTGCAGCTTCTGCAAGACTACTCACACAAAACATTCTCAGAGTGGAAGCTTTAAATAAAAGACTCTGGAATCCTTTTTTTTTTTTTTTTTCATTAAAAAAACCTTGGGAAAACTGGGAAAATAATTCAATTATTTAAATTTATTTAAAAAAAAAAACCAAGCAAACTAACCAACCAAACAACAACAATTAAAAAAAACCCCACCCAGGCAATCATAAAAATAGATATTGACAAGAAGGAAAAAGGTATTTTTGGGGTTTTTTTTAATCAATATATCTTAATGTATGGGTAAAAGAAATAAGTATTTCTCGCTGCTACTGAAAAAGAACAAGAAAATTACAAATCCACAGCACTTCAGGGCAGGTTTTCAAATACCAACAAACATATACCAATTTTAGACTTTGGAACAGGACATGATTATTATTTCTTTGAGAACAGGAGCCTTCAGATTCCTTTGAAATCTAGTTTAAAGCCAGCAATACTTTTAGTGAAATTAAATTTCAAGAAATTAATGTGTGAACAGCTCAACTGGTTTTGGGGTTTTCTCTGGTAAATGGGCAGTGTTGCACAGTGCTTCAGTTCTTCTCCCTTGCCTGTTACCCAAGAGACAGCCCTTCCCCAAGCAGAATTCTTGCTCTATCAGCTCCATGCTGTTTATCTTCTGTTGCTCCCTTGGCAGTTATTATTTCTTAATGTGTTAATTGTAGTTCCTGGACCCTTGTGTGTGAGGGTGTGTAACGCTCACGGTAATGATGCCGACACGTTCTCTAGTTCCTGGAATCGCAGAGCGAAAAGCTGAAATATGTTTTGAGCATAGAGCATCCAGTAAGAGAAGTCAATTAGAAGAATTCAAATAGCATGACAAGAATAAAGTGGGTAATGGGGAAGAGTAGGCATTGGGTTGGGGTGGGGGTTTTTAGGCTTATTCAGTTATTATTCCTTCTATGGTTCCAGCTTCATGTGATATATATTTTTTTTTAATTAAAATGTGAATTATGTCACTTGCTTTCCACCTTTTAACAGTATTTCACAGTAAATTTCATTCCTAATAGCAAGTAGTCAGAGGTAAGGAATGACTTTGCTGAATGATGGGGATTGTTAATTATTAAAAAGAAACCTATGGATTTGAAACAAATTAGACCTCATTAAGCCTAGGTCTGTTTCCACATAGACCAGCAGACATGAAAAAACCCATCTAGGAACATGAAAAATTCCACTTTTTAGCTGACACATCCCTAGTCGTGAAGCTCCTGGGCTGGTGTGGGGTGCATTTGCTTGTTTGGTTTGTGTCAGAGATCCCTGGTCTCTGATCTCAGTTCAAAACCTGTGACTCTCTTGGATCTTTCCCATTTCCCTT
Source organism: Trochalopteron elliotii (assembly GCA_024734555.1). Taxonomy (NCBI): domain Eukaryota; kingdom Metazoa; phylum Chordata; class Aves; order Passeriformes; family Leiothrichidae; genus Trochalopteron; species Trochalopteron elliotii. The sequence continues at coordinate 588,892 of JANPWX010000044.1, read as the reverse complement.
CCACTTCTCCCACCACTCCCAGCCACTCCAGCCCACCTGCACAGAGGATTCCCACCTCACTCTCGAGGGGGCTGCTGGCCATCAGCAGCTGGAGCACACCTGGCTGCCTGGCTGGGAAAGCCAGTGCCTGGACAATGTTGGAGTGGACCATATTGGCTGCTCCAGGTTTAGTGAAAGGAGAAACACAGGAAGCCTCCTTTTCTCTTCCTTGATTTTGGAGGGCAGGATGATCTTTGACTTGTACCAGAGTTTTCTCCATAGCTAGGCTGACGAAACTCTGTAGAATACATTTATTTGTTCCCATTTTCAGAGGCAGAGGGTTTTTTTTGTTTGTTTGTCTGGTTTTGTTTTGTTATCCAAACTGATCTGTGACTCTTGAGTTGTTTATACTTAGAGTTTTTCCATGGGACTTCAGCAAAAATCCAAAGGACTGAAGTGATTGTTGGAGACTACCCTCAAACCTATGTAACCGTGTCATGTTTTAAGCTGCTTTTTTGAAACTTTTTGAAGGCAATGGATGTGTGCATCCACAGGAGAGTCCTAATAAGGAGAGTGAAAGGTAACCTTAAATGATGGTTTTAATTGTATGTTCACAGGCATGCCATGTATGGGCTTTGTCTGGCTGAGACATCCCCCAAATCTTCTCTGGCATTACAGGCAGTTACACACTCATATCAGGAGAAGAAACGCCCATTCTGCTGGCTAGAAATCAGCAATAACATTTTGACATCTGTGCAACAGTTTAAAATGAATTATTCAGCACATAGATCATGCTATTTGAGCAGCCAGCACATCTCTGCCCATTTACTACTGTCAGTCCATGGTGGAGATATCATTGATGCCAGTGGGAACTGAGCACATGGGCTGGGGGTAGGTTTTGGCCCATAGCCTGAAACAGCATTTGACAGCACCCCTGCAGAACATGATAGGAATAATCTGCTTTGCCACCAGCAAAAGAAGGAAAGACCATGCCAGTCTGTTTCTTCTCTTATTTTGAACAAATGTAGATCTTAAGAATTAAAGAAAATATCTTAAAAATTAAAGCAATAATTAATTGTTTGACTGTTTGAGTTTTGCTTTAAAGAGACTGGCATGTAATTTTGATTAAATCAATGTATTGCATATGACTCTCCAGAAGCCCTGAGCATCTCTTGCCTACTGGGAGTGGAGCCTAAGCACAAACTGGCAGCAGGTCCAGGCCAGTCTCCAGCTTCTGCCAACCTTGGGGGGGTTAAAGTGAAGCAGTATCTAATCCCTGTCAGCAAGGAAAATTCATAAGATTCGCAATGTCAGCAGCATCTGATTTGGAAAAACAAGCTGAAGTGCTGTAAGAACACACTTTGGGGAACTGCAGATGGGGAACTGGGAGGAAATGGGTCACTAAACACCAGCACACCCCTTCCATACTCAAGACAGGCATTGAGGAGAGAAAGTGGACACTTATCTTGTGCTTAGCTTTCTAGTTCTTCTGAATTAAAGTGGTGTATGTATGGTAAGAGTCTAACATCTGTTATTTCACAGGATGTCTGTTCCTGTAGCTTCATTTTTAAAAATAAAATGCAGAACACAGTATGGAAATCTTCTGTGCTATGGGTTACTGTCCTTTCCTTACCCTTCTTTAAGGACTATGTTGTAGCTGTCCACTGATGCTTATCTCCCAGGTGAAAATTCAGCAGCACTCAGATAGCACTGCAGTGTGCAGCAATACCATCTGCCTGTCATTTTCCATGTTTTTCAGGTAGCCAGCTAAAAATGCCTCAATTTCTACCTGCTCTTCCATTTATGTGTAAGAAGTAATTCCCTACTGTGGAAGGAGCTCAGTGCTGTACATGAAAAGGCAAAGACATATTATCCAGGTAACTGTAAAATGAATGGCTGGGATAATGAAAGTTAAGCAAATCCTTATGTCCCCTGAAGTCAGTAGAATTTAAGCATATAGTTAAGTCTTGCTTGCAGTAAGGGTATATCCTCTGATAGGAACACTGTAGCTGTAAGGTTTTTGAACCCCTCTGTGTGTATAGCTTTATTTTCAGAATCCCCAAGAGCTGTGCAATTAGCTGAGAGATGTGAAATTGTGCTGCATACCATACAGCAGGGCTGGATGCTCAGATGTGGTGCTTCAGCAGGAGGTGGGACCTGGCTCCCTCAGCCAGTCCCTGATAGGAGCAGTTCTGCAGCTGCTGCTGCTGGGCGCGAGCTGGGGTATGCAGCCCTATGTGGGTACATTTCTGTAGGGACTAAAGTCTGTTCTGGCTTTTGTAGGGCTGCCATCACCAGCGTGTCTGAACCTTCTTGCTGTCTTTGATCCCCTCACCATCGCTGTGCTCCCCTGGGGCAGGAGGATGTTGTCCCCCGTGGGCAGGGAGTAAAAGAGGCACAGAGAGATGTCAAACTTGATTTTAGTGGTTATTTTTGTGTCGGCATACGTGGAGACATCTCTGGGGGAGGGTTCCAAACCTCCTGTCTGCATAGTTTGGATCCTGTCTGCTGTTACAAACTTGGTCCAGAGTGGCACCATGTGGGAAGCTCATGAATGGGGCTGTGGATGTTCATCTCCCCTGTGTCAGAGTAGAATTTAAGGATGTGGCTTGCTGGTGTAGATGTGGGATGGTGGGGGAAAAGGGGAATGTTCAGTCCAGAAAAACAAGGAGTGGGCTAAATAGCTCAAGTAATGTATGCATGAGAGTAAAGAAGGCTACCTGGGTTTATTGCCACTTGATTGGAAGGATGTGTGTAGCCTGTGTGCATTCATTAATTAGTGATGCAGTTGCTCCATGCTGGTACCAATAAAACCTTAATAGTACATGATGCCAGCCTGTGATTGCTTCCTTTTTTCCACGTCTCCTTGGGAGGATGTGTGTATATCAGTGCAGCTGTGCACTGTGTACAGTGTGGATGTGCTGTGGCTGCCTGCACGAGAAAAGGACAGTAAAATAATTCAGCAGGTTATTACCTCCCATGTGATTTTTCCAAGTGTTTATAAAAGGATCTTTGATATGCAGCACTCTCTAATGTGCACAAAATAACCAGCGTTGTTTTCTTTCCTTTTCCTGAGACATACTAATTCTTAAAATGGCTCCTGAGCAGGCTTTCCTAGGTACGTGTAGAAACTGCAGCCTGATGGTTTGGCAACAACAACAACAACAACAAGAAAGGCTGTCCCTCGTTTTTTTTTTTTAGGAACATTGTGCAGCTTTTTAAGCAGTGCATCAAACACTGCTGGCTGGAAATTTCCAGGCCCATTTCCTTCTGCCTGGTGCATGCTCATAAAGCAAGGTTGTCTGTACGGTCTGTAGCTGCAGTACTGCAGAAAGTCAATAAAGAGCTGACCACCTCACCTCTATCAAAAGCAGTTGAGAAGCCCTGCCTCATCTGCCTTATTAAAACTGCACTTGACTCCCGCAGAGAAACCTAGTTGGAAACCTTGAAGAGGAGGGATAAAAAAGGAGTCTGAAATTGCAGTGAGTATTCTACAGCTAGGTCTTGCAGTAAGGTTAAAGAGTGCATATTGTGAAATAAACCAAAAAGGCAGCTTCATTAAAAAAAGGAAAATGCCTGAATTTAATGCAATGAACTTCTGACTTTTCTGTCTGCAATACAGCACAGAGATATGGTTAGTTACTGCAGCAATGAGTAGATTTAACTAGCTCCCTAATGGATTTGTATTTTGAATTAAAATATGAATATGCCTACCTATGCATGTGTGTTTATACCTATTATATGCATTTGTGCAGGAAAAGGCATGATATAGAAATAGATGCAAGAGGTAGAATTGGTAATGCAACATGTCTTTGAGTGTGTGTTTGAAAGGACGTTTGGGTTTTTTCTCCTTTCCTTTATATAAGAGTAATTGATTAAATGTTTGCTAAGCTTTCAAGTAGTATCTACTGGGAATTATCACCCTCACCTTCCCCAGGCATGCCAGCTTTTTTTCACCTTGAAATGAAAAAAGAGAGAACTTTAACAGAAAGATCATTGCTTTACCTTAATATTGTAAGATTTCAGAGATTGAATTTTCTGATAGTAATGAAATGAACCCTGAGTTGTGCCATGAATTTGATTGCAGTTAATTTGATTTTTGAGATGCTCAACAAAGCTTGCCCATTAGCTTTAACCTCACATACTTTGGATTTGTACAAACTGGTATTTTTGTGTATGTATGGGTAGAGATAACATGGAAATATCTCTCTGGTGGTTCGGTTGTTTGTAACAATTACTGTCACTGAATACTTACTAACTATAGGGCTGTTGGAAGTAGTATCCATTGAGTTGCTGACCAGTAATCCCACTATGTTTATTGCTTTTGTGATGCAGAGATAGTTTTCCTTTTCACAAGGAAAAATACAACTGAACATCTCAGTCAGGAGACACACACACACTCCATCCTGCAGTTTTTTCCAAGTCTCGCTGATCTTAATGAGCCTAGTCCTATGAATAGCAGTGACTCTTGTCAGAAAGGAGGTTTTTTGGCTGAAACCATTTCTGTTTATGTGATTTGCCTCCTCAGACTTCAGAGTGAGTGTGCTCTTCTTGCTAGTATTTGCCAAGAGGCAACAGCTGTGGGGTGGGTTATTCCCCGAGGTGGTCCCAAAGTCTGGCCTGTTCTCCTTACGTGATTTATTCTCAGTCACTAGTCGATAAGATGGTGGGAGATGGCCTTTTATATTTATGTGTGTATAAATAATACCAGCCACAGATAAGAAACTATTTGGTGATGTCAGAAAACTAAAGACATAAGCCTACAGATAACTGGAATAGTGTTATGGAGTTGATCATGTGTGGGAAAAACAGGAGGGGAATTCTGCTGCTGGGAGAAGATTGGTCACTATAGGGAAAAAAATACAGAGGGTGCAGTTTCCAGAGCTGAGGAGAAACAAGACTGGGGAGGGAAGAGATGAGTGGCAGGGGCACGCAAGTTGGGAGTGATGCCAAAAGTTCTCCAGGCAATGGGAAAAGGGTTGGGCTGCCAAGAAGATTACTGCCATGAGCTGCTCCTGGGAGGTCCTGTGAGCAGGGGGTGCAAAGTCTCAACAGAAGTCAGGGTATATATGACTTTGTGATGTGTGGAAGGGAAACTGCCCATAGATGGAAAAAGGGTTGGACATATGACTGGAAAGAAGGCATTTCATCTGGATTTGTGCCACCCAAGTACACGTCAGGCACTTGTGGAGCCAGGAACCAGGCTGTCTCCTTCCAGCTCCATCATCCTTAGCAAACTTGCTGGAGGTTCAATTCCTGGCCCCAATACAGAGGGGCCTGGGACAGCCCTGCTCCTCACTTGGGTGCTTCTGTGTCCTGTGAAGGGCTCCTGGAGGTCATGGTTGGCTGCTACAGGAGCAAGACCAGGGCATATGCCAGTCCCTCCCTGTCCACCTGAAATAATCTGGCCTGGGTGGAGTGGAGCACTCACACCAGGCCTGATCTGAGAGGCCCCCAGTCTGGCAGGGTGAGGGGGGGCCAGGTACCAGGGTGTGCCTTTGCAGAGAGCTGCTGTCCTGCAGGATGCTGGCATGCCCACACCTCTGCAGCACCTTCTTGGATCCTGCCAAGTCACAGTCCAGCAGTCTCCCTTTCTGACTACATGGCAAGGAGAGTTTTTGTTATTCACAGCGTACTATTTTAGAGGGTTTGGGTTTTTTCTTAAATTCTCTTCCCTTCATTCTGCTTTTTGTGGCCCCATCTGAAAGCAACATGTGCAGTTATTTTGATCAGATTAGGCAAACCCATTCAGCAGCAGAGGAAAGGGGGCAAAACATTGAAGAGAAAGCACTGATGACTTCACCAGCGAGTCCCATAATACCAAATTCAGCACAGAAAATTGAGGGAGGGGTCAGAAACCTCTTCCTCTTCAGGGAATGTTGAAACACGGTGCCCTGGAAATGCTCAGGCAACAGAGACCATTATAGCACCCTCTTGGCATGGAGCTGCCTGTTCATGCCAGCTGTTTTGCCTCACGGCAGACAGGTGGACAGTGTTGTATCTTCCATGAGAATCTATATCCATTGGCTCCTTGCCTACCAGCCTGCCCCTGATGCAGTGGAGACATGGGTCTGCATGTTCCCTGAGGGACACACCTTTCCACCTGGCTGCGGCTGGGGGGAGCAATGTGAATCCTCACCAAAAAGGATGATACAGGTTCTATACTGCCATGAAGTTAGATTAATTCAGAGGCAGCATGTCTGATGTCTCTCAGCCAATGCTAGCCAGAAAGGAAACAATTTTACACATCAGCAATTTTTTATGATTAATAATATTATCCTGCCTTAATTGAAAAATGGGCTGGTGCCCTCAAGAAGAAATTAAGCGGCAGGAATTAGTATCTAACCTCTTTATGATGAATGTGTATTTTTACACACTGCATATTACTGGCAGTGCTTTTAGAAAGAATCGTGCCGTGTATTGTAATAAAAAATTGTCCTGCATTGTTTGTAGTTGCGTGGCACCATTCTGTCTGGCTGACTTGGCTTTAAGAGCCTGAACGCTTGGGAAGAAGCAGTGTGAGGATGCTGAAATCCTTTTAAAGCGAATTTATGTACAAACAGGAGGATGATGTGTAGGCTCTGAGCTCTGCTATCAGTTGTTATTGCTGAGAGATATTCACAGGGAGTCGATGCCAGACGGAACATTAGCCATTGCTGGCCTCAGTGCTTTCGTGGGAAGTCGGTCATAAAGTCAGTGAGGTCTCCTGTTTGTGGGATTTTTAAACACCAGTGAATCATTTTACGTAATAAAGCAGTTGTCATTGGGTGAATTTGTGTAAAGGTCTTTGTGAACCGCTTTCTACCAAAACAAAGCTTCAGAAGAGGAGAGAGGCGATGCTGAAGGACAGGAAGATTTGTTATGCTGAGAAGAGAGCTAGCAGTTCCACTCTGCTGAGGTTTGCCAGGCACCCAGTGGGAGCAGGGAGCTGTCGCCTGTGTCTGCCAGTCTGCCTGCAACCGCGGGTGGTCCTGGAGACAGGGCGAGCCATGACTGCAGGGCATCAGCTCCTTCCATGTGTCCTGGGACTTTGTCCCGTGTGGAGCAGCCCAAAGAATACAGCATATTAAAGAAGATGAGAAGGCCTGGGTCTCTCAGTTGGACAGCTGGGGACAGAACAAAGTCAATAAAACTGCTTTCAACTATACTGCTGCCCTGGCACCATCCACGTCTCCTGCAGGTTTCTTGGAGAACCATCACTTCAGCAGGAGAATCACGTATAATGTGATGTGTTTCAAATGCCTTGTTCCCGGAAAGTAAAACACTTAAATCAGCTCTCATCAACTTAAATATTGCTTGCCCAAACCTTTGAATGTTGTGTGTCAAATGTCCCTGGAAACACACAGTGAAACGCAAATGTCAGTGGTGGAATCACTGGTGCTTTCCAGTGTCCATGGGCAGAAGAAAGGTGTAAGGAGCCTCCTCCTCTTCTCCATCCTGGAACGGTGGGAGGATCCTCATGGAGAAATATGTCCTTGGGTGGTGCCATCTTTCCTGGAGGGAAACCTGCCCACAGTTTGGGGCCGTGCAGGGAGGAGGAGGGTCTGGGCAAGGATCCAGGAGTATCTATGCATAGGCGGGGGTCACACTGGCTTTGCAGGGTTGTGTGGGAGCACAGTGGGAGCAGCCTGGGCAAGGCTATCCTTCCTTGCTCCTTCTTGGAAGGAGCAGTCCTTTGGACTGTGCCTGCCATGGGCACCCCAGGATCCTCCCAAACCTGCTGCAGGGCAGTGGTGGGTGGGCTGGGGCTGGCAATGTTTCCCTGGTGCCATGCTGCTTTCCTGCTGTCACTGCCTGTGTAGGCTGGTCCTGGAGTATCCTCACACCCGTTTCTTTGGCATCTCTAAATTTGTAACCAAGGTCTTCTTACGTACCTCTTCCTTTATATTTCAGCCAGGTCCCTATTAAAGCAGACAGTGAGGAAGTCTGCATTAAAATGCTTCCTTCCATCCGTCTGTCCTCCCCTCCTCCCAGCCTCATCCTCCTTGTCCCTGGAGGAAACACTCGTCTCTGCCAAGATCCTGCCTCGCAAAAGTAAACAATATGAAATTACAATAAAATGTTTTGATTTGCTGGGCCTGACATTCAGAAGCTGCACAACAGAAACTTACAAAAAAGGATTTTCTATAGATAGCCAGTGTGAGAAAAAAATAAATCTCTCATATTGGGCATTATTCAGATCCAAGCATCAGGGCAGCGTGAATGAGGAACAGAGGATTTTGTTGCCAAACCTGAAGGTTCTTAGGAGGTTTTTGCTGCAGCATCTGTCAGCAGCTTTCTGCCTGGCATCTGCGGGTGACTGGCCTATTGCACAGTAATGTCAATATTTGGGACTCTTGTCTCTGTGTGTGTATATGTACTGTTGTTGCTTGATGCTTTAAGACTGGGTAGCATACTGAAAGCCCTCGGAAGGAAATAGATGAGCTGAAATTTGTTTCCTCCGGGGCTTTTCCACATAACTCAGAAGAGGGCAAACAGAAATGGAGGTGTAATCCCTGGGAGATGAGCTTCCTTGGGCACTTGTCAGTTTAGCAGGCTGAGTAATCTGCGCTGTCATCAAGATTTGCGGATTAGCTGTAGTGAAGCTAGTTGGCTTTGACATTTCATTAGGGAAGTTTTCCACAGTTTTTCATCCTCAGTCTTGGGGCTGTAAATTATGGCTGATGTAGCTTTGTTATGCTTACACCTTCTAACATTTATGCAAGTTGATGCTGGGGCTGCAAACATCTTATCTGCTAAGGATTTTTTAAATCATTGCTTGTTTATGAAAGACTAACTGGGTCAAAGGCTAATTTCAGGAAGGATCCACTTTCCCCAGTGCTAACCAATACATTTTCATCTGGGTATTGTAAGTTACCCAACTGTTATCTCCTGAAATGGGGATAAAAGCAAACACCATTTATCCTATAATCTGCAAATATTTTGAAAAGTGACCTGGAATATCAATAAAAGGGCTTATCATCAAGGTCGTGTGAGAACTCTTAAGGCCTTTTGTTTAGAAAGCAAAATGTTAAATTTAGAGACAAGAACTGTGCAGATGAAGAGGGAATATGTACGAGTGACAGCACTGTAAATTGTCTCAAGGATTCAAGGGGCTGGGGAAGGACACTGTGTCCTGAAGTCACTCTTTCTCAGAGATGTCTCTGCTGATAAGTGCCAGTTGTTGTTCCTTGTGACAGTGATCGAGGGGGACAAGGCAAAGGATC
>JANPWX010000044.1:558574-579697 GCA_024734555.1 Trochalopteron elliotii | reverse complement strand
TACTTCTGTTGCAAAACCACGAGTAAAGGCAAAGTGTAAAAATTATTTACCACACTCTACTCCAGCTGAAAAATATAAATAGAGTTAATGTAAGTGTTGGACCGTGTATCTTAGGGTTTCAGTGATTTATCCATCAATTATGTCATTGTAAACTGAAGGTGAAGTTACACCTTCCTAAGTCTGGGATAACAAATGATTCAACTGAACTTCTGCTGGGTACTTCTGTTTAAATTACTTTCAGCTGGAGAAAAGGGTACAACCAGTAAAAACGTCTTGGACACCTTGCAACTGCATAGGTTGGTTGAGATGAATCAGCAGTTCCTGTAGCGTGTATTCCTGTGATCCATGAAATGGAGAAATATTAAAAATACAAGTTTGTGTGTGTGTCTGTGCACATGTGGACATATAGACACATGCTTTTCCTGTAAAAGGTAAATATCAATTCTGATTATCTTAATATTGATGTAGCAATTTAGAAATAGCTTTCCAAGAGAAGGTGTCTGCAGTGTTACATTTACCAGCATAATGAAATCAGACACGTTTTCAATCCATAAATCACAGTACAGTATTTGCCATTACAATTTCTGTGCTTGTACTGAGCAAGCAACACTATCCAAAGAATTTTATTAAATCAAAATAATGAAATTGAAAATCTGTATTGACTCTTCTTTGGGTCTTTCATGTTCTTTTGTGCTTTGACTTGGGAATATATTTTGTTTGTTTCTCAGACTCTATTCCCATAGTTACTTTATTTCTCAGGTTGAACACCATCTGTCAAATCTTACAACCTTGTGTCATAAATCTCAGGATGCTCTTTGTGGTGTTTACTGGCTGCAGCATAACACACATTTTCTAACCATCTTCATTATTGGGATTATTTAAGAATTTGAAGCACAAAGTGGGTCCAGGCAGATCACAGGAATCTGTGGCTGCAAGACAATGATAAGAAATTTCTTAATGGCTTAGTAAGAGACAACATAAGTTTAAAGCTGATGATTGGTCATCACAAGAAATGCTATTGCTCAGCAATGGCTTCAGTGTAATCAGTGTAGTATTCTTTCCTTCTAGGAGGCAAACTGCAGGGAGATTTGGGTGTGGCAGAAAGTAGAATATTTTTTTCAAGAGCTTTAAACATCATTTAAACATCATTCTCAATATATTTTCATTCCACGCAAATGCAGCTCCTGCAATTTTAGCTGAGAAAAGTTTTGCGGTTCACACTGTGGAGATTCCCTGGGCCTGTCACTTTGTTTGAGGATTCAGTCCAAATCAGACCTTCAGAGCTGGAGGTGGAGAGCCCATGGAGGCCTGTAAAAGAGCATGGTCTGCCCAAGTACACCTGTTTACATGATCTGACTTTCTGTGGTATGATCAAGACAAGCCTATTCTTCTGCAGCTTTCAGAATTATGAAAATAGATCACTTTCTCCATTGTGGTCAGAAGAATTTTTCATCTATCTTTGTCAACTGTTTTAGAAACACAAGTAGCCATCCCTCAAGGAGTCTAATTTCTGCAAGATAATGGAACTGCACAGCAGCTCTTTATTTGTCCCTGCTTTCTGTATCTTCCCTAACAAATTCAGTTTTCCACCACCTCTACTTCTAGCATTCTCTGCAGCTTCATTCATCTTTTCCCTTGGGTCAGCAGCTCTAGGTTTTCTTCTTCCATTCACCTCTTCATCTTCCCTACGTATTTTTGTTGGGGGAGCAGGAGGGGGGTTGTTCGTTTGGTTGGTTTTTTAATGCCCAGAATTCTGTGTCTTGTACCCTGCACCATCTCCACCTTTTACAGCAGCACCATGTGCATCCCCAGAATTGCATTCCCCAAACTCTCTGCTGATGCCACATTTCCATGTGCTACCACTTCCTTCCAGTTCAGCTAGTCCTAGGAATAAATCATGGAGCATGTCAGCATAGTGGCCTTTCCTGGGAGGATGAGTGAAGTTTGAGATGAGTGGTGGTGTTCTGCCAGAAGGCGTTTGGTGACTGCTATCAAGTGGTCCTTTGATCTGGAGACAACCCAGAGGTCCCCACAGTTCCATGATACAGATGTCAGAACTCTGCGTCCTTCCCTCTCTTTTTGCTCCTTGCTTCAGGTTTTTGAGGCATGCTCTGGTCTCCACAGGATCGGTATCTGACCTGCTTTCAAAGGTATCTGCATCTCTGGGGTTGATCCAATACAGCTCTCTGAAGCTGTTGCACCAAAACCCACCGAGCTGAATGTAGGACTTCACAACCCTTGGGACCTGATGTTAATGCCAAATGTGTCGTTCCATAAGGACCACCAGCTGACTTCCAAGGCACTTGTGGAGAAAGTGGTTATACCTACTTGCACAAACCCAAAGACAACATTTAATTACTTCTTGTAGCCCTATTTTTAAGTAAAGGGGTTCCAGTGATCTGAGATCATCTGAAGAATGGTGTGGCAACCTGATGTGGTAAATAGGCTGAAAAAAAAAAATGCAGATGCTAGTGCTCACTCATCAGCACAGTGATTGTCTCTGGGTTAATAATAGCTCCCTTTTTTCTTCATTTATCCCCTGAATTTACCCTCTAATGGAAATCATGCCTGTCACATGTTTAAAACAGATTTTCTTCACTGTGTGTATGGAGGAAGGTAAAGGAAGTGATAAATCTCTAAAAAACAGTATGATAAAATAAATCCTCTCTTACTAGGGGGCTAGATATTGAGCTTTTTACTCCTTTGGAGTCTTGATCTCTTGCTGGCCCTGCTGTGACTGTGAAACGACTTCTGCTGCAGCAGACTTGAAATGCCAGCAACTGCCCTCTTGCAGTTACGTGGGAACCCCAAAAACTGAAGCTGTAGATCACCATATCCAGTGAATAACTGGTGTGTTTTCTGTCAACAAGGAATAGATTGAAGGAACTCAAAAAAAAAAAAACAAACAAAAAGCAACCCCCAAAAACATGGTAAAAATTGACCCTGTTTGAAACAAACCAAGTACAAACTTTGGGGTTTTGAGAATTTATGTCTTTCCTTTTCTTGCCTTCAGTAATCTGAAGAAAATCCATCACCCTTCCTACCTGCTTCTGACACAAGAAATATTTTATACTTAGTTATTTCCCTCTGTTAGCATTTGATCGATAACAGGATCAAACTGCTGACTGCATGCTTGTTCCTTTCCTCCTTGTGTTGCTGCTGTTTGGATATGGGGAATAACTAACTGAGGATCAGAGTGATGCAGCTGCTGTAACCTAATGTTTCTGTCACACCACTACCCTACTGATGGATAGGCAGCTGTTTGGCTTTGTGCCGTGGAGACCATGGGGCAGGTTGGGGCAGGTGCTGAACTTCTCATCCCACTCCAGTGCAGTGTCAGGCGTCTTCTGGCTGTGGTTCAGCAGCTGCAGTGATGGTTATCTCCCAGCCTGCCCTCCTCCCTTGACCAGAAGAAAGGGAGGAGAGGAGGAAGGCTTTTGTTCCTGTGGGATGAACCACTCCAGCAGCAGCCACAGGATGTGGAGCGGATGCTTTCTGCTTGCAATCCTCCCTGTTCTGTGGCAGACAGGATTCAGCTAAAATAAACCAGTATTCCATGAATGTTTGAAGTGCTCTTGTCTTCTGAGTCACTTCCCTGTCACTGATGGGCAGTGTGATGCTGAGGGATGTTTCCTTGCATCACACAGATGTGCTCAGCCATTCAGGCCATTCAGCCTCCCACTTCATTTCCCATGTGAGTGGCAGCTTTGCCTTTCCTGACCAACATCTTCCTTAGGGTGTTTTCCAAGACAATGGAAAGCTAGGGCCTTTGGAAATGCACAGAGCCCGGTGCCACTTCTGGCCTCTGCTGCTTTCTCTCTTTGCAGATTTTTTGTCTTAGTAGAAGGATCTGGGAGCAATGCCATCAGAACAGGTTGTGTTCTCTCCCGTCTTCAGTGGCTGCCTCTGCACAGATAGAAGTGTGGCCTCTCAGGGCGAGCTGGCACACACACCAGCAGTGCTCCGAGTGAGCCAGACAGGCTGCCACAGTCAGGCATCACGTTCTTTCTCTTGGTTTGACATCATACAGTTAAAGAAAATCCTAATGTTGTAATGCTCTGAGTTCTCTTTTCTCTCCCTGAAATTGCCAGTTACATGAAACAGTTTGTGATGAGTCCAGTTTTTGAGATGAAGTCCTCAAAAGCCTAAAAGCGCCTTTTGAATGAAATTGCCTATAGATCTATTTTCTTCTTGAATCAGTCCAAAGACTTTAATTTGATTATGTTGAGATCTTTACCCTCCAAACAGTACCCTCCAAACAGATTCTTTTACTTCTAATTAAAGAATTTTTCTTTTGCACTAGACTGATTTTAAACTGGCTTCACTAAATCTTCTTATGCTGTAAGTAGCAGTGACCCAGATAAACACATTTAAAAATGCAACGACTGAAACTACATTATGTTGCCTTTGTAAAACACAGCAAGAGAAAGACTGAAATAGTTCTATACATTTATAAGGGTAACAAGTAGCATTATATCTTTAAAAGCAGATTCATAGACCAATTTAAGTTCTTCGTATTACATGTACAAATCTGTGTAAAATAAGTGTTGCTTACTTTGGAGTCAGAAACTTTAAAGTCACAAAGAGGTCGATGAAAAAAAATTGCATTTTCCTTTTGTGGAGGACCTTTTGAATCATGACAAGGCCTTTTGAAAAAAGAGGAGATAACTGTGTTTAAGAATGTATCATAAAGCAGCCACGCTGTCGGGACCATATAGGCAACCACGATAAGGTTGCATTTCTGTTTTCCTCACTGCCTGAGTCTGCAGCTTCAGTGGCTTTTTGATGTAAAGTCTGAGCTCTAGTTCCAGCCAAACCCACCTGGTGCCCACCAGCCACGTAACACTGAGGTCTGGAGAAGACAGCTGTATTTCACTGGCTGTATCAAGGATGTTGCCAAAGGGCTTTGTTTAACATTATATGGATAAGCTCTTTCTAGGGTCCTAAAAATTGGTTGATGGAGTAAGGGGATACTGCCCCTTATTCCAGATGCACATTTTGTGTGTCAATGCATGACAAATGCTGTCCAGGATGCTCTGGTACCAGCTTCACGCTGTGGTTGGAGTGTGCTCCAGCTACCTTGTTCAGATCTGATTGCGTGTAAACACTGCTGCTCCAGGAGCAAATGTGACCAGATCTTTTCCTGGTAACTACTGCCGAAGTCATGACCAGCATGGAAGGAGTTGATGGAACCCAGGAGTGTTCGGACTCAGCTCTGTGTGGTGGCAAGCACCCCTGCCTGTGGCTGCTGGATAGGGAGAGCTGGGCGCTGGCAGGGCAGCCTGTGGGGTGTCCCTCACACCCCATAACTTGGTGAAATGCAGACCTTTCCACCACTTTTGGTTTTGTGGGGTTTTTTAGACATTGGCGTCGGCTGTGTTTACACAAAAAAGAAATATACGCTATCAGGAACAATTGGATAATAAACAACCTTGAATTAGCATTGAAGATGCACAGAGACCTAATCCCTCAGTGCCTGTTTAGACAGCTAAAACCAAACGTGCTGGCAGCTGGGTCCTGGAGAAACCTTCACCCAGAGCAGGGGCCAAATTGTCCTTAATCACAGTAAGGACTGGGCGGGGTTTACTGGGTGTTAATTGTACTGGGTGTTTTGGGATCTTCAAAGACCCATGCCCCCCCTTTAATTTATTTTTGGTAGCAATATTCTCTTCTGCTTACTCTGGTTTGCATTGAGCTGTAAAATTGCTATTGTCAGACAAAAGTCAATGGATTTTATTGATCCTTCATGCTTTTGCAGCATTCTGGGAGAGCCTTTCCACTGGACATGGAGGATGCCTGGGGGTGGCAAGATGGGTGTACACTGGGACACATTCACCATGGCTGCATTCCACGTGAAACAGTGGGTGCTGGCCCTGACCTCACCAGTGAGGTCCATCCAAGGGCTCCCATCTCTCGAGATCACTGGAGTTAACCTACACAAAGTGTTTAGTGGGAAAGACAGCCCTTCCAGTTGCATCTGCCAGCCACGGAAATGCAAGTTGGTTGTTGCAGCCTGACCTGTCCTTTTCATGGGGAAAACTGTGGATGCTGAGTTCAGGGCAGCTCTGGTGCCTTCTTGTTGTGGAGCACATCTTGACAGAGTTTATGGTCGCTGTAGCTGCCCTGGTGGCCACCCTCCCCAGTGCAGCCATGGCAAGCAGCAGTCTGCTTGGCTTCTTGGGCTCTGGACCATGACACCTTTTCAGGAAGGATTCAGCTGAGGTTGTAAAGGGTTTGTGCTCACCAGGGGACAGCTGTCTCCTCTGGTTTGGTTTGTGCTGCCCAGATGTTTACCCAGCTCGACCAACATTTTGGCACATGAGCATGTCCACTGACAGGCAGTAAAAACAGTGTTTTTTTCTTGGTTGCTGCCTTAGCTCTCAGGGCTTTTTTTGCAACCCCTGTAATGGTGTGGCTTGTTCCTGCTGTGCATCTCATATTGCAGACGCCTCTGGTTTCCCTCAGTCACCATCCTGGGCAAGGACAGGCCAGCAGCAGCCCCCGGGAGCCCAGTGGCCTGGCACACACTGCTCACAGACCACCCATCCCGGCATGTGGGGTGCCTAGACAGGACAGTCCAGCTGGAGCCATGGAGTTCCTTGGGGTAGTGTGGGACAGAACCACATTTTCCATGCAGAGGACCCAAAAGGTGCAGCAGCCCTTCTGGTCACCAACAGCTTCACCCCTTGAGCACAGGGCAAGTGCAGAGACCAGATGCTGGCTGTCCCAATGGAAGGGATGAGGGAGAGCTTTTGCAGGTGGCATCTGCCCACCCCCTTTGCCAAAAGCAGGCTCTTCAATGAACATAATTGTTTTCTTTAATACCCCACCAAGAAAACACAGAATATTTTGTATGTCTTGGGTGCTCTTGCTGTTTCTATCTGCAAGGGTGTCATTTTCATAGACAAGCTTGCTACCAATATAAGCATTTTCTTGAGGCGAGAGGAGCACGTGTTATTTCTCACAACTTACACAGGCTATAGGCAGTTTTCATTCCCTAAAGCTACTGTATAATTAAAACTACTTCCTCCTTGTTTGTGCCTCTGTCAGGTGCTTGGAGCTACAGGAGCTGCAGTAGTTCAAGCCCTCATTGTCCATCTCTGTTCCCCTGGCCATACCCAGTGCACCCACACAGAGACAGGGGAAGGGAGTGACTCACCCTGGGGACAAGCTGCTTAAGAGTTCACAGATGGGGATAGGGAAGGTTGGACAGACATGGGTGGCACCCCAAGGCTGTCCCCATTTACAAGGGTATGTTTGGTGGTGGCCCTGTCCTAGTGGGAACAGACATTGCTGTTGGTGCCATCTCATTGTATACCCAGGCTGAGGAAGAAGGACTGCACATATCATCTGTGGCATTAGTCCAGTGTGGCGTGGGGACAGTGGGAAAAGCTGGTGCCTCGGGGAAGAGAGGACTCAAAATGGTCAAGCCATTGGGAGTAGCAATGCTGTGGCATTCCCCACTCCATACAGTACAAGAAAACTCTTAGCTCCAGCTACATGAAAAATGTATCAGCAAAATATATCACTGCCTGAAACAGAATATACACAAATCAGGAGAGGCAAAAGTGCCTTCAGACCCCTTTGCTCAGAGCTGCCTCTCAGAAGGGCTTCTGTGGGGCTGACCTTCCCCCCAGCCTGCTCTTACACTGCAGCTGTATTTGCATTAGTGCAGGAGACAAGCAGAAACAGCCTCAGGCCCTGTCCTCCTGTTATTACAAGGATAAGCTAGGACATGGTACAGCCATGGAGGTTTTTATTTGTGTTATTTGTTTGACTTTCCTAGAGGGAGAGCCTGTGAGAAGTATGTTCTTCCCTAATAGAGCATCACCTTACATTTTCATGGCAGACAGTCTGCTCTGTCTGTTGAGGTGGCCTGAAGAACCAAGAAGATTGACAGCAAAAAAAAAAAATTACTTCAGAACTGCACCAGTTGGCTGGCAGGTTTGTTTGGGGGTTTTTCACTGTTAGTTTTATTCTTCTTTATTTTTTATTTCCTTTTCTTTTTTGGTGGTGGTAAAGGAATGAAGCAGTGAACTTTCTTCCTCCACTGTCTATAATCCATGTACCAAAATGCAGTTCTTTGAAGAACTGACTGTGTGAGGAATTAATGCCAGGCTGCAGTCCTGGGTGCCCTTACATGCTGGAGTGCAGGACCTCTTACATCCAGAGCTTCATTGCCATGGAGCAACATCATCTCACCAGGAGAGCTGAGCCACAGTATGCTGTGAACTGCATTCCCAGACTGGTTCCTGAGGCTGAGCTGAACAGCCAAATACAAAATCTCCCAGTCAGATTTATTGGAGTGGGCTGGTGACATTCCCCAGAGGACTGACGATCTATGGTGATGGATGACGCCGATCCATTAATGTAGTAGTCTCATCTGGGAAAGATGTAATTGTCGTTCTGCATCCTGCAGTTTCCCTAAGTTTTTCTGAACACGTAATAGCACACATTGCAGCGGAAATTACTGGTGAAAAATGCTGCAGTAAATATGTCAGGGGCTCTATATCCTACAGCAGCATGCTTCTCTTCTGGAACCACGCAGCTATCATTAAGACAGGGGAGGTGATAATAACAAAATTTGGTATAGTGCACTCATCATGATGTATGTTCTCCCCAAAGATTTGATGGAAAAGTATGGGCAGGACTGACCTTGTTTCCTCTTGCAATAAGCATCTGCAAAATATGTTCGTGTTGACTTGTACATAGAATCAGGAAAATGCTATTTACTTTTGCCTGCAATAGCAGTGCTGTTTTTACAGCACTGGTTGCTCTGCCTGCATTTCCTGAAATACAGCCCTTTTCCTCTGAGTAGTCTGAGTCTGAGCCCCTGATGACAAAGAGCATTATTACTTTTTTGTGTAGTCTTGGCATAGTTTGGAATAGTCTCACCTCCATGCGTTGAAAGCAGTGTGTTGGTCAGAGCTCGGATACTAAAGCAGCTGGAGAAGACTACGTTGAACTGGCTAGAAGATCTTTGTTCATAGAGCATCAAATTAGTAAAATTCAGACAACATTCAAACTTAGGCTGACCAGAAGTGCTCTGGCAGCAGAGAAACATGGTGAAGAGAGAGGAGAAGGCACACTGAAGGAATGCATCCACAAGGAGTGGCCAGCAGCTATTCTTAAAGGGAGAGTAGCCCTGTGCCACCTCAGTGAGGGTGCCTGTTCATCCTCATGAGTGATTGCAGTGGTAACTGGAATCCAAGCTGAGGTCTGTCCTTTGTGCTAATCATGTGCCAAAATGACTGCTGCCCATGAGACTTCACAGTCAAGTGGATGAGGCAAAAGGCACGACAGAAGTGCTTGCTTGTTTGCATGTCCATGTGGGACATTTGTAGGCGCTACAGGTAATGCAGTTTATTGCAATCTGTAATTGCAGAGAGACCTCAATAACTGACAGAGATGGGCAATCACCAACCATATGAAGTTTAACAAGGGCAAATGCCAGATTCTGCATCTGGAACAGTGCAGCCCTGGCTCTGTGCATAGACTGGGGAATGGGAAGCTGGAGAGCAGTGCCCCAGAAAGAGCCCTGGGGGTCCTGGTCATGCCAAGTTGAACATGAGCCAGCAGTGCCCTGGCAGCCAGGAGGGTCAGCTGTGTCTTGGGGGGCATCAGGCCCAGCATTGCCAGCTGGGCAAGGGAGGAGATTGTCCCCTCTGTTGTGCACTGGGGCAGCTTCACCTCAAGTGCTGGGGGCAGTTTTGGGCACCACAATACAAAAAAATACATTAAACTGTTAGAGAGTGTCCAAAGGAGGGCAACAAAGATGATGAAGAGTCTGAAGGGGAAGCCATGTGAAGAGCAGCTGAGGTCACTTGGTCTGTTCAGCCTGGAGAAGATTTGAGGGGGGACCTCATTGTGGTCTTCAACAGTCTCATGAGGGGAAGTGGAGGGGCAGGTACAGATTTCTTCCCACTTGTGACCAGTGACAGGACCCAAGGGAATGACATGAGTCTGAGTTGCAGGGAGTTAGGTTGGATATCAGAAAAAGACTCTTCACCCAATGGGTGGGTGGGCACTGGTACAGGTTCCCAGGAAGTGGTCACAGCACCAACCCAGACAGTTCAAAAAGCATCTGGACAATGCTCTCAGGCACATGGTGAGGCTCTTAGGGTGTTCTGTGCAGGGCCAGGAGCTGCACTCCATGATCCTAATGGGTCCTCTTGAGCTCAGTACATTTTATGAATCTCTGATAACCTTGACTGGTTGACTGAACAGTGGCAGCCTCAGTGGCACTGAGATGCAACATGACATATTTTCAGTATTTTCTGTTATTTCCATACTACTTGTGGTCAGATCTATCTGTCAGAGGCATATTTCCCAGTTCAGTCTAGGGGCTTCCAGGCAGGCAAAATTGGTCATTGTTGAGAGGTTTTGAGGTTTTCTTGTTACATCAATCAGAATCATCATGCTGCATCTCATGCTGGTGTTATTTCGAATTCAGTCAGAATTCATCTGACACGTCGTGCATCATGGCATGGTGGAGAGTAGAGGTCAATTCTCTTTCCCTCAAAGTCAAACCAGGAAACATTTGGTACAACTGCTGTGAGGAAAGTACATGTATAATGATGTGAGATTAAAAGAAAAAATGCTGCATTTTTTAATTGCAGCACAGGAGTCTTACATTTTTCTGTCTCTTGTAAACAAAATTCTTGCAGTGGTTAAAAATTCTGCAAGGATGAAAAGGAGCCTTTTTTCTTGAAAGTTTTTTCCAGTCATATATTATGAGATAGGGTGGTGCATGAGTGCTTGAAATCTGCTGTGTGCATACTTTCTGCTGAGGATTAGTGCCGTTGTGTAACTGATGAAATGTGGGGCTTGGCTTATAAAAGTGATGGGGAGGGAGAGAAGGAGAGTCAGTCTAATATATCAGAAACTATGAGCATAAACTTGATTTTGAAGTGGGAAGCTGATGGAGCATTTGGTTACTTATGCTAGTGGGGAAGGACAGAGCATTAAATAACCATATTTTGCACAGGGGGAGGGAAGATTCCTCTATCCTTTGGCTCCCCAGGCAGCACTCCCAATACTCCAGCACCTTTGTATCTGCCTGTGCTCCCAAGTGAGACTCTGTCCCACAAGAGAAGATAAGCTGTTGTTGTTTATTGCCAGCTCTTCATCCCCAGATCTTCTCATTTGGGGCTATATCTGTGTCATAAGAGCCAGCAGAGCTCTGGGCAGCAGAAAGGGTTTGTCCCTTGCAGCCCAGGGTGGCAAGTTAGGTGGCACACACGTGTGATTGATCACCTTCATGTCCCTACCCGTGTTCTTAGGCAAGAGGATTCGTATGTCACCAGAAAGGATCTGTGAGCTGGAAGGTTCAGTTTTTCACTTGGTTTTGCTTTTCTTCTCATTATTTATTTACTTAAGCCAGGCTATATAAGGACGATGAGAGGCTGTGTGAAAATGTGGCTTTCAGTTGATTTAAGATGAGTTACAGAAGTGTTGGAATTTGCTATTCTAACCTCTTGGCTTTATAATAAAGCTGAGGTTAGCCCTATTGCAGCCCTGTCTGCACCAAGAAAAAGTGGTTTTTAACTGGAGCTGATGTGCTGTAAGGAGTGGATGGGAGAGGGTTTGCACTGAGTCTAAAGGGCTGGATCTCTCAGGGCAGTACCACTTCACATGATTTACTGGCTTTGAGCTGGTGAAGCTGGTTTACTCTTCGAGGGTGTAGTCTGGTGTGCTTCACTTTTGTGGCTAGTTGGGGGACAGACAAAGAGGTCAAAACCGTGTTTGTATAACAGGAGGAAGTCAGATGTTCTGCCTGCAGAAGTGGCATAGCAATTTAAGAACTGATTTTCAACTTTACCTCACTAACCTGTTGGCTGAGACCTGTTAACACATCCATGGCGGGGTCCCTGTCCCTCTTAGCAGGAGTAAGACAGTCACATCGGCAAGAAGAGATGAGCAGTGCATGGCAGCCTTTGCCACACTGATGCTCATCCAGTGCTGGAGAAGATCAAGTGGATGTGGTAAAAATATCTGTGCCTGGGATCAGTGGAGACAGTCAGGACAAAATAGGGAGCCAAGTGTCTCAGAGCAGTGGACAAACCTCCACTGGGGAACTAATGAGGCTTTGAAGTAATTTCACTGATATCAAACTTGGAAATCCTTTGTAAGAACTGAGATGCTTTATGGGCTGTTTAATAAAGCACTTGACTGGGAAAGGAACAAATATTTTATTAGACTGACACTGAGTACTTTTTGTTTCAGGTTTTGTGGGAAGCAGGGCTGGCAATTATGTTTAATTGGTATCCTTTTCCTCTTGTTATCATTGGTGTATTGATTGCTGGAAAAACAAAATGCATGGGTTTTAAATATTACTGTAAAGTGAGGGCTCTCTTGTTTGTTTTGTTTAGCTCCGTGTACTCATACCAGCTCATTTTTCTTTGCTTTGCTGGCGAATATAGTGTTTTGATTGAAAATTATACTAAATAATCAGTTACATGGGATATTTAATGACAAGAAAATTTCTTCAAAATATTTTTTCCCTGCACTTCACTTTTTGAACCTAAGAATGCTAGCATGAATCTGCATTCTTTCTATGATCGTACTACAAAAGTAAATACATGCATGCACAGCATGTGTGGAAGCTGTGAAGGTTAAGGTATAGTAAATCTCAGGAGCTCTGATGCAAGACAGGTCCCTAGAGTAAGTTCAGTTTTTCCCTCATCTAGTTTTAATTTAGACATTCTTAGACTTACAGTCTACTGTCAGTTTTCCTTCCCTGTGGGAAGCTGACCTGCTGTATGAGAATAAAGGTTTGCAGATGAGAGAAGAGCAGTTGATATTGAGGAAGACCTTTGTCATTGTGTCCCATAAGGTCCTCACAGACAAACAGCTGCTGCGGGGGCTGGAGGAGCCAACAGTGGATTGGAAAGTGGCGGAACAGGCCCAGCAGCACAAAGTCCAGTTGGGTTGGGTGACTGCAGGGATGTACTCCAGAGGTCAGTGCTGGGTCCCACCCTGCTCAGCCTTTTCATTAATGATCTGGATGATGGGCACAGTGTACCTGCAGAGGTTTGCAGATTACACAAAACTGGCAGGAGTGGCTGATACATCAGAGGGTTGTGCTGCCATCCAGAGGGACATCAGCAGGCGGGAGAATTGGGCTCACAGAAGCCTCGTGAACTTTGCCACAGAGAAGTTCAAAGCCCTGCACCTGGGGAAAGGCATTGGTACATGCCAGGGGCTACCCACCTGGAAAGCAGCTCAGCAGGAAAGGACCTGGGTGTCCTGGTGGACACCAAGTTGACCACGAGCCACAAAGATGATGGGCTAGAGCATCTCTGTTGGAGGAAGTTTGGGTTTTGGGAAGGTGCTGGTGAGAAGATAGTCCCCCAGGGACTATCTGCAAGCAGCACCTTCTCATGGTAGGTGCTCAGGGCTGGGCACTGTCACATCTGTCCCAACACAGTGCTGCAGCTGCTGATGTCCCCATCCCAAGGGACTGCCTCATGCTTTGGAGGAGACATCTGCATGCTGCCAGCTGTATAGGGGGAAAGCTGATTTAAACAGGTACTTCTACAGTCACAAACCAGTAACTTGTCTTCCCAGTTTGAACAGAAATTGGGAGCACAAAAGCTGCACCAAGTCAGAAGCCCCAGCTGGGTCAAAGGGACATCGCTTAACACGTGAATCAGCAGTAATTATGGCTGGCAAATTTATATTTGTCCTCCACATGTCAGGTTTAATACATCAGATTTCCATGCACTGTCTCCACCTCAAAGTGTGTGTTCAGCTCACTGAAAGCTAAGCAAGTTGATGCTGTTCAGGTGTTTGTGTACAATACCAAGGATAAAAAATAAACTACGACTGTAAAGATTTTATTTTCAGAAATTTGGTGAAAGGTTCCTCCAAGCATGATGGTTCAGAGACCCCAGGAACAGGCCTATGAGAAATATTGAAGATTTGGGAATAGCAAGATCAATCTGAAATAATTTCAAGGTAGCCCTGTTTTTATAGTGCTGGCTTACAGTGTATGGTGTAAACAGTGGTCCTTTTGGAAGCAGAGCCCATCAGTTAAGTGTTACAACCAGTTAGTGAAATAGTTTGTGAATGGAGTAAAAGAAAAGAAAAAAGGCATCCAGGAGTACAGCAGTAAGTGCCATCTCCCTTATGCTTAGGGTATGTCACAGTTTCCACCGCTGAAGTAGGGGGTTTTGTGAGGCCTTCAAATTGGGTATAAAAATTCACTACAGGTTGAAATTTGTCAGGAAAATGTTTTATTCCTTTCACAGCATTTATTGTCTGTCTTGTATATATTGCCCTTGGGAGTGAAGGCACTGGTTTCAGGCCCATGACAGAATTTTTTTTTTTCAATTGCTCTGATTTGTTTTTAAATGAGAAAAAAGTGAGTTCTCTTCTCCCTGGAATGGATTGCTAACTACAAATTGTTGACAACAGCAATATAGTTAGCAAATATATGACTCTAACGTGCTCTTTGCAGGCGATTAGCCTGTGCAATAGGCAGACGGCCGTGCTATTTATTCAACTGAACTATTTAAAAGACTGAAGTACCATCAGTTAGTCAGGCTGCTGCATTTGAGAATGATCATGCTGTGTGCTGAAGCAGTGTATACATATTGTCCATGTCCCATCTATAATGTGCCATTTTGCACTGCTGTAATGATTTCCTTTCTGTCTTGTTTCCCCAGGGCTTAACAGCTTGGATGGGAGCCTTGACACAAATAGCTTTGCTTCTTGAAAGGATCCACAAATGCAGCAGTGGAAAATAAACCTGTTGCATGATTTGCATTGGAGCATTATGTCTCTAGCATCTCTTGAAGTTGTCTGATGAGGTTCTTATTTTAACTGCTCCTTGGCAGCGTTCAGCTCATCCTCCACAGTGTAGCTTCCATAGAGTAAGAAGTACCATGTGGCATGCACACGTGCATGGTGAACAGAAGATGTGCAGAGGGATGGGCAGCAAAGGCTGTGGGTATAACTTCCATACTGGCAGTGATACCCTGGTGTAGTCCTCCCTTCTCTCTCTGACTGGTGGCCAGAGTGAATCCTGCCCACCTTTCCAATGCCTTTCTCTCCTTGCCCTCAATTGATATTGAATGGTACCTCCTAAATCTTAACGGGGTGTTAGTTGTTGGGTGTTTGAGTCAAGGGACTGAGGTGGAAGAGGGCAGAGCTAAACTGGGATGTTTCCCTGGTGCTCCTTAGAGGAGACAGAGAAGTGCATGCCCAGTGATTCCCTTTTTATGATGACCAAGCAGTGGTTATTGAGCCCCTTTTTCAGACATAGTGGGACTGTGTTTGGGGTCCAGCTGTGAGCCAGCAAGAGGGTGAAGGCCAGCTTGCCTTAAGAACTATCCTGTGGGTCTCCTCTGCTCTGCCTGCCCCATACACCTTGGAGGCATTCACCATCAGCCCATCTGCAAGCAGAAAGGGGACAGGCCCCACTGGCCCTCATGGTGCCTCTGCACCCAACTGATGTGTGTGGTGTATCAAAAACAGCACCACAAATGGTGCAACACAGGGGGGAAGGCAAGCTCGCCAGTAGCTGTGAGTGTTTACTCCTTTGCCCTTTGGTGCTTGAGGATTACAGTACTAAAAGCATACATGGGGTAGCCAGGATTCTCAGTCCCAGGTGCCTGAATGAATAGGTGTATCAGTGGGAAATGTGAGAGGCAAACACTGCTGAAATCATTTGTGGGTTGCACATGTGAGAGAGCCTACTTGTGTGTTATTTGTGTAGTAATAGTTCCATGTATTTGGTACATGAAAGCTCACTTTATTCAAATACATTTTTTTCTATTCTAGCAACAAAACACCAATAATAATATGGTAAAGTCTTTGTGTATGGCTGAAACTATTATAGAGACCAAGATCTGTAGCATGGAAGATGATTTGTAGTTGGTTGGATCAGTGACATCAAGCAGCGAGTTTTGGGAGAACATTGAAGTCCATATCCAACCATAATTTTGTCCCCAAGCAGCTCCATTAAGTCAAGATTTTTAATTTTCTATTTGTTACTGTGTTTATACTCAAGGGAAGCCCTGTCTTCCAGGAGATACTGAGCCAGGCATCCCACAGAGGAAGCATCTAGTCCTTTCCCATAGTGTGCACAGTATAATTTGAGTTCTGTGTAGACACAAGGTACAAGCCATGGTACAGATGAGCAGGCAGAGCACAGGGAGGGCTGTGCTGCAGCCCCACAGGAAGGCACACAGCAGCCCTGAGAAAAGTCTGTAGCACAGCCATCAGCAGGAGATAAAAAAAATAATCTGGAGTTATCACTACCTTTCAAAGCATTTGTGTATAGCTAAGATACCATTTCCTGTACAGTCACACACATCATTGCATAGTGCCATGAACTTCATTCTTATCAGCACCCTGATGGGAAAGCTCGGGTTATTTACAGTAGGGCTTGTTTCAGTGTTTCAAGCTTCTTTTCAGTTAAAACAAACAGCAAATTAAATATAAAATAGATAAGTAGGGAAAGTGAAATTGATTGTCCAGGACTGAGGTATGATAGGCAGAGGAAACTTAAGGCACTTCCTCTAGATTACATTATCTTCTTTTATGTGTATTAGATACATGAAACTTATTTTAAAAACTGGGTAACTGAATAATTTATGTGTAGTGAAGCAGCAATTTTAAAAGACCCAAGAAAATCCCCAAACCCCAGCACATGCTTCAGTTGACTTTTGACTTTTTATTACAGGGGAAGTATAGTATAGCTGTCATTGTTAATACCAATACTGAAAATTTATTTTTGTTTCAGTCACTTCCATGAGGATTTATGGTTTTGTACTGTGTACTCTATGTACGTAGTATATAAAAAAGGAGTCCAGGAACTACAAAACACCTTTGGACAACTTCAGTCTGTCTCTTGATCTCAGATGTTCAAAGTTTCCTCATTTGAAGCTTGGGGACTTGGATCATTTTCTCTCTGCCTGCTTACTAACCTTGATAATAGATTTTTTAGTCTAGCACATGTTTAGCAGCCCTGGGATTCCCTCCCAAATGAAACTAAAAATAGCTTTACAGGGAGCAGGATCAAGTTGTGCTGGACTCCACTGTACCTGGCAGCCAGCTACTGCCAAACTGCAGGCTGCAGGCAAGATCGGGAAATAATTTTATGTATATATATATGTTTTTATATATATTAATTTTTTTTTCTGTAGTGATGACATGCTCAAGAAGCAGGTATACTGGAATACAGAAAGGTACACTTCTACATTGAAAAGGTGAGGGGGGGGGGAAACCCACCCCAAACCCATAAACCTGGGTCAAGGGCTGCACCTCACCTTTCTTGTCTCCTTCTCCTCACACAGTGGGGCCCTCCCAGAGGTAGTGGCCAGGCTCCCAACAGTGTATATTTGCAGATCCCAGGCACACATAGGGTTCAGTGTGGAAAACAGTATTTCACTGTGCTTGGAAAAAAAACAGCCAAGCTTACAGGCTTTTCTCTATGGTTTCTGAGGGTGATAGATGAGCTCTTCTTCCTCTCACCTCGATATTTCCTCTGCCTCCAACCCTGTCGCCTTTTAAAGCAGCAATGGGAGAATTTTATTATGTTTTATACTTTCATCTTCAGCGGTGATCTGTCTCCTTCTCCATGGGTCCCTGCAGCATGCTAATCCCTCAAGTCTCTTACACAGCATAATTTTCATCTTAATTTTTCTGTTTCTCAGTGTTTAATGGGTTTGCAGGGGAACAGGGGGTGATTTCCTGTCCCCACCAGATCATTAATTCTCTATAAAAACACTGCAATCTCACACTTCTCAAGCAAACAGAAACATTGGGAAGAGGCAGTGTCATGTGCAGAACACTCAGCTGTGCTGCAGCAGCTGGAGGAGCAAAGATGCTGGTGTGCACTGCAGAGACCAAAATGGTCATTTGAAAAACAGGGAGGGAGAGATTATGTAAGAGCAGTAGAAAATGACTTTTTAATTCCTTAACAGAAATGATGATGTCTATTTTTTTCAGCTTAATCTGCTGAGCTGTCTCCTCATAGTCTATATTTTTATAAAAATTACTCTTGGTTTTTTTTCCAAAACAACACTGGCCCAATGGTTTTCTTACTGATACTTGTCACTTCCTGAATAAGGAATTTTATTTTTGCTCCTGTTTTCAGCACTTGGGCATCTCTGCCTTCCTGTAATCTGTCTCAGTCAAAGCTGGAAAAAAAGGAAACAAACAAAAAAACTCCAACCCTATATTTGTGAATCTTTTCTGCAGAGCATTTCATGAGATGGGAAAAATCCATAAATTATTCTCCTTAAGCCAGCAGCAGGAGGGGAAAATAAATGACTCATGTGTTTACTTCTAAAAATCCTTTTAAAGGACTCAAATGTGCCTGATAAATTATTAGCATTTTACCCAACACCCTCTGCTATCAACTCCTGGCATTTCTGTAGGCAGTCCTGCGCTCACCGTAGTATCTCACTGCCAAATCCAAGGATTTAAAGGTCTCAGGAGAGATTTAGTAGATTTCCCACTTCCTTGCCTTCGATATTTTTTTAGCCTCTGTTTGTGGGCTTTTGGTTTTTTCCCCTTTCCCTTGACCTCTGCAGGTTTGTTGGTCTTACAAACATCTGTGCCAGCAAATTATTTCTGTAAGCACCAGAGCCAGGGAGTTCTTTACATGCTCTTAGACCCAGGCACATCCCCAAGCTGGGACCCTTCACCCAGACAATTTCAATTTCAGAGTGGTGATGCCCTCCCTGTCATCTCCTGTCATCTCCTGTCATCCCAGTACGTGTGCCTGCTGGACCTGGGGAAGTGCCTTGCTCCCATGGGCCTGGGTAGCCAGGCAGTGGTGATGGCACATCATTTGCTCATAGGGAGTAGGATTCAACTGTGTGCTGGTGAAAAATGTAATTTGGGGTGTGCTGGTGCTTTCCCATGGTAACAGAGTTGAAACTGGACAAGTTTCCATGGTGATTATTACTAGGGCAGGATTCTCTTCACACTTTGGGAGAGGCACGGGCAGCACCAGGTGAAGCAGCCAGGCATCAGCCAAAGTCTGCTGGCAGCAGCTCACAGGGCAGAAATTATCTATCCTTCTTAGTGCCATTAATTCACTGATTTTTTGGACTTTTTTCCCCCAGAGGAGGGAAGTGTTGATTTTTAGGTGAAACAGGCTGCACATTTCACCACGATCATGAACAGAAACCATCTCTGCCCTTTTTTAATTGCCATTTGCTTGGTTGATATAAAGAGTTGGGCTGTCAAATGGATTTTAAGTTGTTTTGATTTTTTTCCCCCCAAGTCTTTAATGAATCAGGTGCCTGGTTCACATTAGTGTCTCTGTCTAGCTCTGTGGCAGAGTGAACACTGGGGTTTAGATTGGTTTTGCTTTGCCATAGCATGGCCATGCTCCTTTCTAATTGTGCACATGGCAGTTTCGGGATGAAAAAGGGACAAGTGCTGAAGGGGAATGAAGTACCCTTCACCAATGGTTGAATATTTCTTGACTACAGTTTTTTTAGAAATGTTTGTTTTGGGGCTTCTGTTGAGTTAAAACAGCATGCTGTCACTCAGCTCTAATGTGCATTGTCATTATGTGAGGCTTTGTTTAAAAATGTGGAATGGGCATCCTTGTTTCAGGCTGTGTACTGAGAGGTTTTTTTGGCTGCAGGCAGTCCTTAAGGCCGTGTTTATGGCTAAATATAAGTTCTTCAAAATGTTTTGCACAACACTCAGGGCTGTATGTATATCCAGCATCTCTGTATATATAGTACAGTGTATTACGGAGCCGTTAGCTTGAAGTGTGGAAATGTTTAACGGCTTTTCTTTGGTGATGGGATTTTTAAAGGCAATTGCAAATATTATTTTAGGAAAGAGATTTATGTGGTGCCTAAAATATGTTTCTGGCTTGCAGGCCAAATTATGTTGGTGCTGATGCTCCTGGCAGCGTGGAGCCGCCGCTGGTCCCACTGACAGCGATGTAGATAGAGGTGGTGCTGGCAGAGCCCAAGAAGCCCTGCGGCATGGAGGAGCTCTACAAGGATGCCCCAAACCTGCCTATGGATGTCACCAACCCACCCTCGGCAATGGCCAACAACAAGCTGGAAAATGGGGTGGCCCAGCTGATCACGGCAGAGGCTTGGAACATCAACTCGGCCGACCTGATGAAGAAAGCCCTTTCCCCGCTGGTGACAGTCCCTGCGCCCTCCATCCTGACGCCACCGGCCGAGTCGCAGAGCGGGGTGGCCCTGAAGGTGGCGGCCACCGTGCTGCAGCCCATCTGCCTGGGGGACAGCCCCGTGGTCCTGCCCATCCACCTGCAGGTCGCCGGCAGCGCAGCCCCGCAGATGCCGGCCACCAATGCTGCCACCCCGTACGTGATGACCACCCAGGGCCCCGTCCCGCTGCCCGTCCTCCTGGAGCAGCACGTCTTCCAGCACCTGAACTCGCCCTTGGTGCTGCCCCCGGGGACTGCCTGCCCCGCCAGCCCTCTGCACGCCGGCCTCTTCCCGGGCACCGCCACCCCCGTTGGGCAGCCCCAGCTCCTGGACCCCAAGCCCTCCGGCCAAGCGCAGGAGCCCGTCCTGCCCCCGGTCTTTCAGACACCAGGATTCGCCGCCGTCCTTCAGGACCTGTTTCCCTCACAGGGCACCCTGGGCTCAGCCCCCTGTCAGCCGCCCCCCGACTACGCCACCCTCCCACCCCAGGCCTTCAGCTCGCCGCTGTCCCCGCTGGTGCCCCCGGCTACGCTGCTGGTGCCCTACCCCGTCATCGTGCCCCTGCCCGTCCCCATCCCCATCCCCATCCCTGTCCCCATCCCTGTGCCCCACAGCGCCGAGGCCAAGGCGGCCCCTGACCCACCCAAGCCGCCACTCTTCACCCCCAACTCCTGCAAGGGCACGCAGACGCCCCTGGAGAAGGAGGAGACGAAGCCCTTCGAACTCCTCCACCCGCGGGAGTTTCCCCAGCTGAGCCGTCACACTGTCATCAAGATGGGCGGTGAGAACGAGGCGTTGGACCTCTCCATGAAGGGGCCGCCCGCGCTTCGGGCCAGCGAGGCCGCGCCGCCGCCGCCGCCGCCGCCGCCCGAGGACGGGGCGCTGGACCTGTCCCTCGCCTCCTGCCGCAAGCCGGGGGTGCCGCACGGGGAGGCGGCCGGTCAAACAGAACCGAGATGAAACA
>JANPWX010000044.1:474659-558234 GCA_024734555.1 Trochalopteron elliotii | reverse complement strand
GGGCAAGGTGGAGGGCAGGGGCGCGGGCGGCAGCGCGGCCGAGCTGCTGCGGCAGCCGCAGAAGTGGCTGGTGGAACAGGCGGGCAGGGCGGGCTGCGAGCCCAAGGCCGGCAACAACATTGAGATCGTCAGCACTTCGCAGACAGCCAAAGTCATCGTCTCCGTCAAGGATGCCGTGCCCACCATCTTCTGCGGCAAGATCAAGGGCCTGTCGGGGGTCTCCACCAAAAACTTTTCCTTCAAAAGGGACCTGCCCCAGGACTCGGTGCTGCAGTGCTACGATGTGAAGAGCCCGCCCGAGCCCCGAGACAGCGCCGAGGCCCTCAGGAAACCCGTCAAAAACAGGAGCGTAAAGCTAAAGAAAATGAACTCGCCGGAGATACATATTCTTCCAATCAAGAAGCAACGGCTGGCTGCCTTTTTTCCAAGAAAGTAAATTATGGGTTTTTAGAATTTTAAGATTATTATGAGAAGAAGAAGAAAAAATAATAAAAAAGATGCACTCAGTTTTAAACTCATTTAAAACTTTAAACTATCTTTGTAAGTTATTTTTGGGGGAAGAGGGAGAGGATTGGATGTAGAGTCCCTATAAGCTGGGTTGGTTTGGTTTTTTTCTTTCCTTTTTTTTTTTTTTTTGTTACCAAATTTTGACTTTTCATGGGAAACTGAATAAAAAGCAACCTATTTTTCAAGCAGATTGCACATTTTGCAGCTTTAATGGAGTAATGGATTAGTCAGAGGGGTAAGAGCTATTTTCACTGCCATAAAGTGCTTTGATGATGTAACTCTTCATAACAGTCGGAATGGAAATTTCAAAATAAATGTTTGTACGTGCTAATTGGTTGCGGCATTCTTTTCTCATTTCCAAATCACTTTCAGACTACACAGAAGGTCGTGCAAAAAGTCTGTGAGCTGTAAAGCGCTGCAGCTGACTTGTGATGAGCCTAAAATGTTAAAAAAACCACCAAAAAAACAAACAGGCTAAGAAAAATTATCCTGCAGCAGTGTTGAAGAGCATGTCACAACAGCTGCTAACGATGCACCCAAATGAGCTGTGAGTGAGAGTGAGTGCTACAGCCGAGTGCACACTTAAGACAGGTTCACTGTGAGAGACCCATAGCAAACCATCTTAAGTCATGTTTTCAGTCTTTTAAAATAGAAAACCCTAAAAGTCAGGGGAATTCTGTTGTCAGGGGCAGGAGAGAAAAAAAGAATCACATAATTTTTCCCAGCCTGACTGCAGCTATATGGAAAAGTTGTTTATTGTTAGTTTTCTGCATTTCTTTGATGGCTGAAATCAATGCACATTAAAGAGCAGAACTGTGTCACTTCATCGCTCAGTAGTGTACAAAGCTGCCTACATTAATGGAGAAATGTGATGGTACAATTAAAATAAAAGTTCTGCTAGGTTACAGTTTTGCACTTGCCTGTGGAAATGAGCTGGAGGTGAATTACTGTTGGCTTTGAAGTTCACACAGCTCACTGATAAAAACAGATCCTGACGGAAGGACAAATGCAAGAGCAGGCGGACAAGTTTTGGTGGGCGCTGCCTTTTTTGTGGCTATACCTGTAGAAAACTTTTGTTACAATTTCAAATTACACGTTCTTGGCAGTGAACCAGGAACATGTAATTTGAAATTGTAACAAAATTCAAATTTTGTAAGGCCATCTAGCTGGATGCCATCGCAGGCTAACTGTGCCTGCCTTTGCCTAGCTGTAGCCAACCTACTTCTAAGACTCCTCTTGGACAGCTTTGGGAAGGCTTCTGCAGTTGTTCATACAATCAGAAGTTGCTCAAAGGGGGAGCTTCAGTGTCTCAAGTCTACTCACACCTATAGGCAGTGTCATGCCAAAATCTGCTGCATGTTTTGATAGCAGCAGGCAACAGTCCAGTATTTGGAAAATGAATCTGCACTGTGAGGTTAGGAAGCTCATGATGTTTCTCTTTTCTTTGGCTGAAGGATCACTGCTTTCTTGCTTAATACAAAAATGGAAGACTTGCACATAGGCATAGCATCTGTTCTGTCAAACTCTTGCTTTTTAAGTATTTTAAAGCCTTTTATTTTTCCCCGAGGTGGCAGAACTGACAAGGTTTGGAAAAGCGTAAAGTGTTGATGGATTCATTAATGTTTAGTCATCTGACTGTCTTTTTTTTAAAATATCTTTTTTTTCTTAATTGAAAATACTCAGCTACTTTGTTTTTCTCCTTCCAAGAAACTGCTAATGAAATATGTCATCTGGTTATTGCAGTGCAGAGGCTGAGGATTTCAACGTCCCTTGGGACGGCCATCGCAGTTGTCACTGTCCCCTTTTATTTCAGCCTGCCCATTCTAGATTGTCAAAAAACCTTCTGAAAATGTGAATTTTCCCCAGGGCTATACCAGAGTAAAATAAGGTGGTCACTGAATTGGCTGCTGTGGTTTTTATTTTGCAGTTGACAGAAGCAAGTTCAAAAAAAGTTTCTTTTTTTTTTTTTTTAAAGAAGTGTTTAACACTGGAGGTGGCATCTGTTGCACCAACTGCCCCAATCCTTGCCGTCTTATGTGAGTCATTCCCCACAGCATCCTCGGCAGGCAGAGAGGGCATCCATCCATTGCTACCCCCTCCTGCTGGCCACAGGATTAGTGGGAGAGGCAGAGCCTGTTGGTGGCACTGGCTGCAGGTACTCAGCTTTTCCCTCCTCTCCTTCAGAGGCCTTTACTGGGAGCAGCAATGCTGAGGGTACCTCCCAGCCCACTCTGCACACAGAGAGGTCTGGTTTAACTGAATTTAGACCACAGGCTCCAGAAACCCTGACAACAAATTAAGCTAAATTGGCTTTATGACATTATAAACCCATACAAGCACTGTCAAAACACAATGCCCAATGCCTGGAGACAACAAATTGAGTTTAAAGCCAATTGGTACTGGTTGTAACAGTAGACCAGACCAGCAGCCATGTGGCTGCATCTTGCCCCAGTCCCTTGGAGGAGTAACTGCAACCTCTTCCTTCTGAAGCAGGGCTGAGGAAAACCAGAGCAGGCTCCTATTATCCTAACATCTCTCTCAGCAGAGGGACAGACGGACTCCAGGGCAGCCTCCCCAGCTTTACAGGGCCAAAATGGGCAGGTTCCCTGGCACTGCCAGTTGCCACCAACATCCCCAGAGCCTGTGACACAGGCTGGAGCCACTCCCATAGAAATGGATAAGCAGAGCAGACTGGGCTCACCCAGCTCACTGCCTGGCTTTTCCATTGCTTAAACTGCAGGGGCAGAGGGAATATTCTCAACAGCATCTTCCCAGAAAGGCTTAGGGCAGCTTACACTCCCTTACCCTGCTGCCATTTCATGCCATCCCAGGCTTCAAGGCTGTGCCATGGGAAGAGGAGCCACACACTGGCACCTCTCCTGCTGCTGAACTCTCTTGGGCAAATGATGCAAAGTAGGGACCATTTGCCCCCCACCACCCTCGTGTGTGAAGCACAAGTCCTACACCCCATCAGCATGGGGGAGAAGCAGCCATAGAACAAAGTACTTAATTACACCAAGATTGAGCACTTTCACCTCCTCCTCCTCCTCCTTGCCTCTAGCAGCAATTACAGATTTTGTATATTGGGCCATTAATTTTCTACAGGGCTACATTTTAGCGGCTTCTGAAACTTCTGTATAAGAAGGATGCGGAGCTGCACTCATGATATATGGAGCTTCCATTTCTGGTGGCTGTTAATGGAGACATTAATACCTCTAGTGGAGTTGAAGGGAAAGTCATTAAGCTGTAATGGTAGGAGGAAGACATTTTGCAATGATGAGTATATGCAAGAGGGAAAGAGAGAGGAGAGGGAGAGAGGAGCCCTGCCTTCAGGGGCACCCCTTGTTGGCTCCAGTTGCCATGTGACTTGGACTTTGGGTGTGGGGTCTTATTAGGGGGTGAGTGAGAGGGTACAAGGTTGCAGGGTCATGTTACCTTTCCCTCTGTTCTCTTCCCCGTCAGGCAGGGGCTTTGCAGGAATCCAGAAACTAAATCCAAGGCAGTCAGAAGGGCTGCACATCTCAGATGAATGCCATGGACAGGGAAGCCTAGGGGGCAGGAATGCTCAGATGTACTCCCTTTCCTACACAGGACAGCCTTTCCCCGTCCTGCCCAAAGCACAGCTCCAGGACCAGGGGTGCATGCCTAAGGCTTCCACACATGGAGTTAGCTGTTAGCAAAATAACTTAATCCAAAAGAAGAATGAGCAGCATCTCAGACAGGGAACATACCTGGACTGGGCAGTTTCTAGGCTGGGAGAACACCAAGCAGTCAAGTAAGGCACAGACAACAGGAAGTGCAAGGAAAAGATGGAGAATAGGGGGAGGAAAGAAGGCAATGAAAGCTGAGACAAGATCCAAGCCTGTTAGCATTGCACCTTTACTGAAGTTAGCAAGCAGCCAGACAGAGAGTGAAAGAGAGGGGCAAAATGACAGCCTTTGGCCATGAGCTCCTGACAGAGAGAGAAAAGAAAGGTGCCAGCTTCAAAGACATGGCTCGGGTTGCTTGGTGAGAGTGAGGAGAAAGACAGGCACTGAGCCCAGGGAGGGCAATGCTGTCTTGGGATGAAGGCAGCCAAAAAGTGAGGGCTGGGGGCGACCATACATGAAACCACACATGCAGAGCACACAAGGCAGTGCAACCTCCTGCTCCTGCTCTGACAGCAGGGAACAGGTAAAAGGGGCAGCAAAATGATCCCAGCAGAAACACAAAGGGAAGCAGAAGAGCAAAGGTAGCTTTTTTTGCTTTTCCCATGCCTGACTTAACTTGTGTGACCTATACACTGCTACCACCCATGCTCCAATCTGCTATTAAATTGATATGCCACATCGTCTCACGATCAGTGCTCGCTTTTTTAATCACTTCTACCCATTTTCTGCTCCGGTCTCCCAGAGCACTGGGATGATTACACCACCTTGCACATGCCTGCAGAGGTTTGACCCATAGGAGCTCAAGGATCAGCTTCACACACTTGCACATGAAAGGTTTCAGGGGAAACCATTTGGCAGAGAAGTGCCACTGAGCGTGGAAGGGAGTGAATTAGTGAAGTCTGTGCACCTTCACTTGCACAGAGGCAGCCTGGGACTGTGATCTGACAACAGTAAGTGACTTGTTAACAGTTCTCATGAAGAATATTAGACAATGAAAACAGCATAAAACAACATTGCATAATATCCTGGTGCCAGATGTTTTAGTTTCTTTTTGTGCTCAAGTTTATAAAAACATGTTGAAGGGCTCAGTCAAGGACCTTGTTTTCCTCTGGGGTCTGTTCCTGCCTTCCCAAAGGCAGACAGCCTGACACAGTGACATTAATAATGTTAATTTGTGCAATTTGCTTTTTTCATTCACCTTTCACATTTTTTCCAGTGCTTCCTCCTCCTATTTAAAGTTGTGTTTCTCTTAGACTATACTACATACCCTTAATGCTAAAGTTTTCAATTCAGAGTACTGTGGGACAGTCCTACACACACAAGCAAATCCCCTAATTTTAGTGTGGAAAACATATTTTCCACAGTTGTTAAAATCATGGCATTGCAATCCTGTTCGGAAAATCTGTTCTGTTGTTGAACCCTCTGAAACATTTCTTCATGTTTGAGAAGAAATATTACTAATCACTAAAATATTTAGTACTGCTTTGTGCCCATATACCCCAAGCTCTCTTAGAATAATACCATAATATCCCAGTACTGAAATTATTAGGATTCTTCCAAACTAAGACGTGAAAATTAAAAGAAGAAACAGCAGAGTACAATCTAATCAAATATTTGGAAGGAAGGACTTTTTTCCAAGTGGAACATCATTTTTTCACTGTTTGGAAGTGTGTTTCCAGTGAAACACTGGTAACTGACACACTGCATCTCAGCATCACCCTGTGTGTCCCCCCACCCCCCCTTGCCCCTGGGATTACTAATGTTCCCTAGGCCACAGCTGTTTCAAAACGGTCACATTTTTTGCATTGTTTCAATATCATCCTTCCCACCACATCCCCATCAAGGGAGTTCCCATCTTTCTTTGCTTAGGAACAAAGATAAGCAATGATTTGTCCTAGACTGGCATCTCACAGACCAAGGACAGGCCACTGAACACAAAACAAAGAGGTCCTTTGTGGGGCTTATGCACCCAAAGAAAGCCCCTAAAAGTACCACCAATAAGCATGAGAAATCTATTGATTTTTAAAGTTTCTGATATACACAAGTAATTTCTCACTTATTGAGGAAAAAAAAAACCCAAACCCAACCTACCTGCATTCAAAGTTATAAAGGTAACAGGTGGAATTTTTTTTTCTTTTTTTTTTTAAACAAATGTTTCAAAGGAAGTACTTTGAGAGCTTGGTCCACAGTGCACAATCCAACATAAGAGACCATGCACCTACCCTTCAAAGACCCTTCACAGCTCAGCCGTGGTGGCACAAAGCCACCACACTCAA
The DNA here is from genome assembly GCA_024734555.1 of Trochalopteron elliotii. Lineage (NCBI taxonomy): Eukaryota > Metazoa > Chordata > Aves > Passeriformes > Leiothrichidae > Trochalopteron > Trochalopteron elliotii. The sequence continues at coordinate 551,801 of JANPWX010000044.1, read as the reverse complement.
AGCCCAACAATGCATACGCCACACTCACCTAGAACCATCTGTATTTGTGTACACGGGGGTCAGAGTGCGGTTAAAAAACACCAACAGAATATTTAAGTGCTTGCTCTTTTTGCCACAGCATTCTGTGCAGCAACAAAGATGTAAGAAAGCACAAATATTCTCTATGGATAGAGTTTTGGCTAGATATTCTGAACAACTGGACTTTAAAGCCAGGTAGAACATGGGACCTGGCCAACATTGCTTGGCTACTGTAATGTGCACCTCAACATTTGTTTCTCAATGCTAACTAGGTTTTCCAATGAAGGACTCGATTAAGAGGGTTGTTCTAGCTTACTTGCAATGAAGAGCACTTTAGGTGGGGAATTAACTCATGTGCTAAAGTTGAAATGGGTATTGAGACTCCTAGGACAGAAACTGGCTAATAAAACCAATAGAGTCAAGAAGTCTCTGTAAAGCAGATGTTGGTATCTGGTCAGATCACTCATACCCTCAACTCCCATGGACTAAACTGAGAAAGAGTCTGGACAACTATATCAAGAAATGAAGTTACGTTAAGTCAAACCCAAGCCTGTATTCACGTTTTGGCTCCTCAACCAGTCTGGCTTTAAAAGAAATCATACTGAGAGTGACTTGTTAGCAGCAAAGAAATAATTCGAGGACAAGAGAGTGCATGTCCCAAAAACTGGGCTGGGAATTACAAGGATTCATCCCTTGTTTTCAGATAAAATCATGTCAAGATAAAAGACTTCACATCCCTGACATGGTTCAAAATGTTTATCCCTGATTTTCTCCTTAAAAATCCCAGCTTAACATGAACAGTCAAAGACACAAGTCATCTGTGAATCTGGAACAGCTTATCTTGATATATCCACCTGGTTTTCTCCTTCCTAATTTTCCATTACTTCATTCTTCATGTATTTTCCTTCCCATGTTTATTGCAAGCAAACCCTATCACTCATCCCAGCCTTGCATTTCTGTTTTCTTTCAAAACATTTAAACTTTCCCCAACTTGTTCATTTCCTGTAGCTGAACACCACCCATGCAATTACAATTAATATATTACAGTGAATGCAAAGATGTATGAAAATAATATGCTCCCTTTTGCTGAGCTGGCCTCTTGAAAACAAACAAACAGTTGATAGCAGTCAGGTTAAAAAAAAAAAAAAACAAACCAAGACAAACAAAAAAACCCCACTAGAAACCAAAAAAACCTCACCAAACTAAAACCAACCAACCAACCAAACCTGTCCCCCATCCCATTACCCACTGAACTCACTAAGCAATTATGTTCCAATATAATAAAATTACCTATGTACTACCTCAGCCCTAAAGTACAAGCATAAACCAAGGGTAGACTAAAACTGAGCATTTATTTATTAATTTCTCCCTCCCCACTATTTTGCTTATGTAAGCACAGGCACTTGCCCAGGCAAGGGCTGAGATCAGTAGCAATAGCTGGTACATCAGAGATAAAGCAAGCAAAAGCTGCAGAGTACTTCCCTTACTTTTCATAAGATGCAGGTGTAAGAAGCACATGGGAAGAGCCTTCCCTCAAAAGGGTCTTCAATAAGAGGGAACCTGTTCTGCAGCACTAGTTTGGAGAGATGGAAGCTGAGGAAGAATTCAGACCTGTTTGAAAACTTCACTCTTGGAAATCTAGACAGCATTAGCCCAATTGCTTGGGGAAACAGAGTGCCTCTGTAACTACTGCAAAAAACTAAATATAAGAAAGGGAAACATTTAGTAAAATCATGACCTCTTGCATTTGAACACCAGACTTCCTAACGTGTACCACCATTCATTTTTTTTGTTCCCACTGCCTTGCCAATTGCCTCTGTGTCTGCCTGGAAGGGTCGATGAGTCTTTGTCTTTCCAGTTCTGGACCTCAGAGCTGGGACAGCCAGCACAGGGTAATGGCAATTGTCATGGTGGTTTTGTGGCATATTTGTTTTCTTCCAGCTGTCACAACTAGAAAGGAACCATTGGCAGAGAAGGTTTCTGCCAGCTTCAAGCTGTACATCTGTTCACGCCTGTCTGTTCAGACAACATGGGATGCAATCTCCCCTTCCCCTTGTGCTGGCATCTGTTTGCTTCTGCTGTTTGTCCTGAAAGGCCTTTGATTTCAGATGCTGAAAAGTGAATCTCTGTGGATGAAAACGCCTTCATGTATTTTAAAAGGAAAAGAAGTAGAGGTGTGCAGCCTTCGCTATCAACGCTGAACAGTTCCCCTGCAGATAATGAAAGCTGAAATAAAACTAGCAGTGGTCCATAAAGCTATGAGGAGAAGCAGCTTGTGCAGGACTCCTCAGTGTGTACAGCAGGACTGGGACTTTCTGGAGCTGATGGAAGCTAATTCTGATTCAAATGGAACAAATTACAGCTAATCAAAATTATCTGCTAGGACAGGGATGGATGATTATGTAAGCGAGGAATTTAAAAGCCTGCTGGATTCACTTTAATGGCATCTTTTAAGTACACATAGGACTCCCATCATCTACCACCGCCACAATAATGAGAATTTATTTAGAACAAACCATCAGAGAACAAAGTAGCAAAATACTTCGCTATTAAATAACCCCCCCATCCCTATCTCTGCAGTTTTCATACTAAAAACCACCAAAAAGATATATATATATAAAATGTTATCTGTAGATGCAGTTGCAGACTCACAACACAGTGAGTTTACATCAGACTGTTCAGATTTTACCAAGTCTCAAAATGGCTCTGCATGACCTTTGAAACAACAGGAACACTGACAGTTGGGGAACACAATCCCAGGATTATGGGCTAGTTAGTAAGCTTTACAGAGCAAAAGATTATAATCAAGGCTTGAAAAAAAAGCAGCAATCATTTCACCACTAAAATGGACATGAAATCAGCTCCTGCCTCTCTGCATCACTCTTAGGCAGTTCCAAATGAGCACTTTTTACTCACTCCCACGGCTTTACATGTAATAAAGATAGAGAAAGGAATATATGACCTTTGAAATTGATCTCAAGTAAGTCTCTCTCTTCTTTTTTCCTCTTCAAGCCAAGCCAGTGTAACTCTACATAGCCTCAACTCAGCAGAAAGAGCGACAAAAAGATGAAGATGCTCATTACTCAGAAGAGGTTCACACCTCTTCATTAATTTTTACTCTATTATATAACTAGCTGGGCAATCAAAGAAAAAATACTGCTATCATCCCCTTTTAAAATGTGTTTCTCTCCATGATCCTGCATTAAAACAGACAACATTCTACAGCTGACAAAAGAAGACTGGGGCCCACTGCTGAATGAGACAGGGGAACTCATTACATAGAACATGGAAAAGGCTGAAGTACTGAATACCAACTTTGCCTCACTGTACCCATATTTCAGTTTTCTGAATTTCAACTCCAGTTAAAGGAAAGACAAGCACAAAGAAAATTTTACCTAATCAGGTTAAAAGTTCAAGGTTTTAGTCATCCCCACCTAGGGCTCCATTTTTCTTCTAGAGAAGTACTTGAGATACTCAAGCTTAGAAATTTTTTTTATTGTGTTAAGGGCTTACATAATCACATCCACAGACTCACACAAAACCGTCAGAGCTACAGAGAAGGTTAACATCACTTTTTGCAAATTATATACCTGACTGCAGAGGAAGAAGAGCTCTACAAATATGAGTAATCGGATGAACATCTTTGTGCCTGTGTCTACCACCTGAAATAAAAAATGGTGTGTCTTTATCCAAAGCAACAAAAAAGGAGAAGATGCTCCATCCTTCAAGCCAACATTTGTAACATGATATTGTTCTCTTTCATTGTCATTCTTACATATGTGTGAAAAAGTCCTACAATATGTATACTGCCACAGTCTACCCTCCAGCCTTCTTCAATTCCACTATTGCATAGGTGTTCTGCAAAAATAATCTTTAGAGCTTCTAGTCCTCCCAGGCAGCAATATTTTAATTTCCAATAGTCCCACAATGCACTGAGGAGTTATGGCACTGTCTTCCAAGATGACCAAAAGTTACAGAACCAGATAAAGAGATGAATTCATGTTGATAGAAAAGCAACTCAGAGAAACAAAGAGACTAAGTCATATTGTCTTGTATATGAAACAAACACCAAAAAGATACTAAGTATGTTCTGAGAGAGATCAGATGCAAAATGCTTTGGGATTACTGGCACTGCCAATTGCCAATTTTCATCACCTGCCAGTGATGGTTGTGAGGTTGCCATTAACCCAATCCAACTTCCTTCTCAGGCACTGGCTGATGACTGGTAACAGTCACTGGAACAAGAGACTTCTGTATCACAGAAATAAGAAAGCTTGAAGTGTACAAAGTCCAAACTTACTGCTATTAACTGCTGTGATTTAAAATACTTTGTGTCTTTATCCGAACACAGCACAAACAGTTTTTATCAGTCTCTTTCCCCTCAGTGGTTATATGAGAATTCTGTAAGCTGTAAGTTGCAAAATGAGATCTACAAAACTAAATAGTTGAATAACTAGATAAGTTCTTATTTTGAAAGCATAGAACAACCTGAGTTCAAACATTAATTGCTTCAGATGAATAAGGTGGGAATGATCTTACCCTTTAAAACCTCCTTATATCAGGTGTTTCCATGAGCTGTCTAGAAATGCCAAATGCCAGATCAGACAGCCACCCTTGCCTACGCAGAGAGCGCTCGCACATCCACACGGCGTCAAACAGAACGGACAGTTACAACATTGAACAAACTATTTTATTTTTCTTGCTAGATAAGAACATCCCACTGGAAATAAAGAATAAAAAACATATTCTGCTGTAAGACTCTGAATGTTTGAATCTCACACTACAGCACACAGAGAAATTCTGGTACAGCAACATCACAGTTATCTTTGCGCACATGGGTGCACAGAAAGCCTTGAACAAATATTTATACCCATCATAGTGCCATGTACAAAAATGCCATTCCATAAAGACCAAACAGAAAATTTAAACATCTCTCTTTTTCTTATGCCAAGGGCCATGTGAAAAATGAAAACTGTTTTCAGTCAAATTACTTCCACTTAAATTGTATGAGATCTTTTTATGCTGAAGAACCCAAATTCGGCATAATAAAGCATAGAAGTATACAATTTTACATAGGTATAAACAATACACTGAACATGTGGGGCATGATGTTTTCCTTAATATATAATTTTTGGTGTAACCATTTGAAAGTTAAGTCAGTATTTTTCTAACACCAAGAGAAAACATTCTGCTTTTTCAATCAATGCTCTGACCTTTTCTTACTATAAAGAGCATGCCTGTATTATTCATCTAAGCATACATGCACCACAAAAGATATGCAAAACGAATCGATAAACTTTAGTGTCAAATGTCTAATGATGTAATAACAAAAACAATTCTCAGGGTCCAAATGACTTTCTGAATTGAAATTGCATTGCAGTCACTTAAAATAACAAAATACTTGGACTTGTGAGTCATAAAATTCACTTTTTTTCTAGCAGTACCTCTGCTGAAATCTGATGAGTATCAGTCTGTGGGTAAAGAAAGTCATTTTCAAAAAAGGAATTTGTAAAAAATACATTTATACTATATGCTTTCATATAAAAAAGGCATTAAGAAATATAATAAATCCTACCATTTTAGGACTACACCTTCCCTAACAAACAGTTTTTATCACTTGACTATTACATACAGTACATTCAGTTTCCTAAACAGAAAGCGTATTTTCTTGTCCCTGATGTATTTTACAACTGGCAGTGACAACAAACTGTTTTATTATCACCACTCATTCTTGCAGCTTATACAAACAGCACCAATTTTACCCAAAAAAAGGTTTATCAGTTACATAGTAGCACTTCCTCACAGGAAATATAAACCCAAAACATTGGAACCAAATGTGTCTTTCCAAGTATGTATCAGAATATATGGCTCAGAGTTAAGGGATGAATAACCAGGAGTATTGCATAGTACAGGGATCTTGCCTGTATGAATAAAGACACCTTTTGATTGTTTGTCACCTTTTGACTCCAAGAACAAATTAAACAGGTGCTAATGAAAGTAATACACAACTAAATTTACTGGTAAAAAAACAAGAAGAAATTGTACAGTTCTCTCTGGCACAGTGCAAAGTACACATTAAAAAACTGAAAAGATATGTACAGTGTGTATGTATATTTTTATATAGTATGTATTTCCCTGACACATACACGTGTACATATAGAAAGCATGAACACACACATCCACGGCAACTAAGCAAAAAGATGGAATGTTTAATATGTGGATGCATTGTTCCAGTGAAATCAGTCTGTCCCAGAAATGGCTGTTTATACAGCCAGAATGACCTTCCATGAAACAGAAATATTTACTGCCTGCCTAAACTGACAATATACATTTGTCCTCATAACTTCCCAAAGGACTGATAATCACACTTTATAAAAGCTTATATTTGTATTAAGCCCTCTCTTCCATAACTCTTCCTCTCTTCTGAAAGACCAGAATATTCACTACAGAGATGAGATCTTCTACTTTAAGATTTTCTTGCAATATAAAAGTTTACAGCCACCCCTGTAAAAATTATAAACACCTGATGCTAGTTTAATTTATTATTTCCCTTTGGGATTCAGCTGTTTTGGTTCTGGATATGAACACGTTGGCTGAAGCCTGTAACACAGAATAACACACTTTTCAGGATTCGGAGAGCGCTGTTACCAGACCTGCCCACACCCAGTATGATCAACTGTCCTTCCCTGCCAACCTTCTGTGAAACAGTTTGCAAAAATACTAGAATGTAATACAAATCCCTCCCTGCCCTTTATCCTGAGTGTCTCTTTTACATCTCAAGAGCACTTTCAAAAAATAAAGATTTATATCACCAAAAGAGTTTCAAATCAAGGCGATGGCTGTGAACCTGAGAGCTTGGTGTGATCCGAACACACGTTTGTGGTATCCCCACTGGCTAGAACTTCCCTTGTTTAAGCCGTTCAATGTGGTAGCACAACTTTAGGGCAGGCCCCAGCTTCAGTCCCATATATTTCATTATCATATCACTCCTCAGTAAGAGCAGTGCCTTCCCATCAATTTCCTGCAGAAGGAAGAGAATAAACACAGACACAACAGACAACTACTTTAACAAGCTGCATGGTAAAACTGTAAAGTACATTATAGTTGTTTATACTGTACTAAAAATATATCTACTATATATAAAACAGTAACTGTAATTTTGAATTTACAGATGACCACTGAAATTTAATTTGTTTTAGTATTTTTTAATGTGTGATTAAGTATTTGAGATGTAAGAAAAAGAAAATGATAGTAAATAAAAGAAACCGACCCAACAGCCCTCAGAACTAGGGTTTCCAACCAGGGAAAAAAAGTGAATGGGTCAAGGGAAAAAATAAAAAGAGGCTGCAGAGGAAGGCCTGTGCAGTTAGAGATTAAATGATCCAAGCACTGAGGCCTTGCACTGAACCTTGAAAACAGCCGTGGGAGGATTTTGGCATGCGTGTACAAACAGTCACACAGAGGAAGGGGCTAGAGACCATCTAAATATGGGAAATTAGACAGATCTATTTCCATGTTGAACCAAAGAGATTGTCAGGATCAAGACCAAGGACAACTTAGTCAGATTTCAACTGTCTGTCTGACTGAGAAGCTGCTGAAATATGACAGTCCTAAGCTCTTAGTAATATTACATACCATAGACAGGCAATTAGTTCCATAAAGCACCATAAAGAGAAACACTTACTTTTTTAAACATAAACCTGACAAAACAAGTGACATTTACTGTTGTTATACAACTAAGAATAAAATATAAGACAGGAATCTCCATCAGAAGTTATTTTGATTTTTCCTTCCAATCCATCTTACTCAGAGATTAAATTGTTAGGAGGAGCTGGAGCAGAACATGAGTGAAATACTACTAAAGAGAAAGCCAACCTCTTTTTGGAGGGCCATATATGCAATAAAATAAGAAAGCAGCTCTTTACTGAGCAACCCTATAGAAAGGCACAGCAAGAAGGAGTAGGGGAGACCAAATCTACCACAAACTGATACAGTTTCTGTCTCTAAAGATAACATCTAGTCAGAGCTATGAAACCCTACAGATTGTTTTGCCAAACAGATTAATTAAATATTTCAGTTGATTCTCCAAATTTTAGTATCAATGACCAAGTGTCTAGCTAATGATGCATAACATCATCTCTGCTCCAGGACATTAAGTTTCCAAAACAGGGGGACCCAATGCCCCACACTGAACATGAGAACGCCACCTTCTCTAGAGGCACCAGGGATCACAGGGGTAGCAGGGCTGTTGGCCATTAGAACTTGGGCGCTTCCAGGTTGGCATTATTCCATATACACTGGAAAGAGGTGGCTATTTATGTTAGTCTAGCAAGACTGAAAGACAGAAAAAAATATACTGCAGAAGGGGTTTCAGGCTGGAAAGTAATTTTCAACCTCTCTCTAATAGATGAGGAGAGTCTATTCCACCTCCAGTTGCAAACAGACTGATAGACATGAAAATTATATTTTAAGAGATTAACATGACACAATCGACTAGAACAGAATGGATGTGCATCATACATGTCTCCTGAAGAGTTCTGCATGTGGAGCCAGTGCCCGTGGATCAGCTTCTTTCACAAAACACACTACTTCCTCTATTGACCACATGGAAGGATCCTTATTCAACATTCTCGAAGGTTCCCTTTTTAGTGAATTTAAATCCGGTCCAGTTGTAGAACTTGCAGCTTTTAATACAAAAATATTGTGAAAGGAAGAAGTATCACTAGTTTGTATAGGAATAACACATTTCATAGGACCCTTTAATATTAATGTACAGCGTTTATTGTGCATTGTTTGCAATATATTAAAATGAAAAGATGCTTTATTTTCCTTCTAATAATACTGAACTGTTCCTTTTGTCTTTAAATTATTTCTATAACTGCAAATACTTACAGCAGCACAAACATTAGCACTATGATACCTAGAGGGATTAGTTTTACTTGTACTTGACTCCTGGGTCCCAAGATGCCATTAACTGGGAATGAGGCAAAGGCAAGTAAAGCTGTGCAGACAGAGGGAGAGACAGTAGGAAACCCTATCCCTGTATTTCAGCAACATGGCAATATTTGATAAGATGCTCAGGAAGTGAGCTGCATATAGCTCTGGCTTGCTGCAGGATCCATCACAGCAGCAGGAAGAAGCTGCAGCAGGAAAGACCCTTCAGTACTAACAGGCTTAAGTTCTGTATTTGCAGTTACATTAGCAAGCCTGACATGCTTGGCAACAGCACATTTCACTCCATATGCAAGCTTTCCAATGGCAAAGAACTTCTTTATTCATAACTTCTTGTGTTAATGGAAGCAGCTCCATATTCTGGAAGGTTCTGCATAACAGCATACCTTCAATCCGCCTCTGTATCCGATTCCTACTGACTTCATAGTAACCACTGCTCCCCGCGGAGCTCAGGGACAGCCTGCGCAGGACCGGGGCTGAATTTGAGGTAGCAGTTGCTGGCTGATGGGAATTCCTGTAGTATGCAGCGTTTCCTGAAGTGCGGTACTCCGTGGAATTTCGACAGGTTGGGTTTGATGGATTTACAGAATTAAGTGCAGAATCCATAGAATCCTCAGGAAACTGGTGTTCTTTGGAAGTGCTGTTTTCCTCTACAGGCAGTGTTTCTGCTACACAAAAAGCAAGCATCAATATGTTCAAAGTGACGGACATTACACCTTTGTTACTTAAGGCATTGCTACATTCTCTTGATGGTACTGACAGATTGTAATCCTGTTAACAAATCTCCTGTGAGACAATCACTGAGACTGAATGTTTGTCCCTTTTCCTTAAATAATCATTGGGCTCTTATTGTATTTTAAAACATTATTTTTGTAGCAAAATATTTAATATGTAAAGTTTGAGACATTCTTCCATTAATCATTTCAGTTGTACTTATTGAATGCTATAAGCAGGGAAATGACAGAGGAATTTTTTTTAATAAAATTGTCAGCTGTAAATATTGATACATCAAATAATTTTAGTCAAGAATTTTCATTGTTTTTTAAACATATCATTAAAAAGCTAACCATTAATATTTTGTAGCATTTATTTTGCCAGACATTTTAAATACAAAAAAAAATTCATGTTAACTAGCAATTGTTTAGTAAGCTCTAAACAGCAGAGGGAGTTACTAACTTCATAAAGAAAACAAGTGGACAATTATTATCTATGGACCCCAACAGGTTCAGACAGAGGTACCATTATTAAAAGGGAAGAGGTTACAGGCAAAGCCACAGAAGGCTGTGAGTGCCTGGGGCGACACATTATTGTAACATGTTTTGACCACCCTGCTTTATCTACACACAGTTCTTTGCATAGGGCAGGGTTTCAGGGTCTCTAACTGCAGACTCTGGAAAGCTAGAGATATAGGTAAATTACTGAACTCACGGAGCAAGTTAAAAAAAAAAAAAAGTAAAGTCTCAGGTAGGGAGTGTAACAATATTCTAGTTCTTATGCCTTTTCAGCAAATTTATACTCTACAAACATCCATGCAGAAGAACTGTGAAGTTTCAAAGTCTGTCACTGATTCTAAGCCATGTGAGTTGAGTTCAGCATGTCCCTTTCCCTGGGCCATGAGACAGAGGCCAGGTTTGCTCCATTACTAAAAATTCCACTCTAATTCAGCCCAATTCAGGTCTGTTTGAGAGAAGCATGCTATGTCAGGGAAAAAAAATCAAATCAACAGGAACACCACTCCATTCTCTAGCAATCATAGAGATTCCCCTCAGTTTGCATCAGGCCAATATCTAGCATGGGAAAGAAGTTGGAACCATGATGTACAAATCTATGTGAAACAAATGCTGCTTTGGCAGGAGAGTTAAGAGCTGGAAAAATATAGCTAACAGGTTCACAGAAGTGTAAGCCCCACACTACCATCTTGAAAATAACTCTACTGAAGTTATAAAACATATGCTAGTGAGGCAGCATATTCTTTGGAATAAGAACTAGTATGTTCTACAAAACAAGTTTCTGAAATAAGCTTTTTACTACCCTTCTTATATGAAAACTTTCAAGAATTTCTTGGGCAAATGCCTAATTAAAACCAAAGGAAGAGTATTTTCCTAAAAAACCCAGTGAGCTTCTCAAACATGCTTTCAACTTGCTTCATGACGTCCCAGGTTCTCTTTCTGAATCCTGTTTAAAGTGTAGTAGAGTGAAGAACTGTTATGTGTATTTTGACCTTCAAACAGCATAACCCTGACAGGGAATTAAAGGTTCTCAGAGAGCCAGCTCCCTACTTAGTGAATTCAGTAAGGCAAGACCATAGAAACACAGAATGGAACCATAGAATCATTTTGGCTGGAAAAATGCCACAGCGACCACTGTTAACCCAGTACCACTGTGTTCACCACTGCCACAACTACATGTCTTTTAAATACCCCCAGGGGTGGTGACTCAACCCTGGGCAGCCTGTTCCAATGCTTGACAAGCCTTTAGTGAAGAAGTTTTTCCTAACACCCAATTTGAACTCCTCCGTGCATAACTTGAGGCCATTTCCTCTCGTCCTATTGCTTGGGAGAAGCGTTAGTTGGGAGCAGATATGAATTCCCACCTCCCAATAACCTCCTTTCACATAACTGTAGAGCACAATAAGGTAAAAAGAGGTGAGCACTTCTACTAGCTCCCTCAGTACTCCTGGGTAGATTCTATATGGTCCCAGAGACTTGTGCATGTGTTAAGTGCAGACCATTTTCCCTTGGACTGTGGGGCCTTCAATCTGCTTCCCATCTTGACCTTCCAGTTCAGGATGCTCAGTACATGGAGAAAAACTGATCTTAGTACTAAAGACAGAGCAAAAGGTGGAATGAAGTACTTCGGCCTTCCTCAAACTTAGCCACTTTGCTTCCCCCCATACCCAGTAAAGGCTTGAGGATTCTCCTTAGCCCTCCCCAGACTGCTGAGAAAAATGAGACAAAAATTTTCTTGTCTTTTATGGCAGTTGCCAGATCAAATTCTATTTGGGCTTTAACCTCTCTAATTTTCACCCTGAATAACCTAACAGCATCCTTGTAGTCCTTCTGATTTTCCTGCCCCTTCTTCCAAAGGTTCTTTTTTTCCCTGAGTTCAAGCCAAACCTTTCTGTTCAGCCAGGACAGTCTTCTTCTGTGCAAGCTTGTCTTTCAGCATGTGAGGACAGCCTGCTCCTGTATCTTTATGTCTAGCCGTCCTGGACTCCTTATCTGCAAGGTGATGTAACATCTTTTACTAAATTTGATAGTCATGGAATAAAGAAGCTTTTATGGATACAAGTTCTTCTCTTTCATATAAATAACTTTCAAAATAACCACTGCAAAACCTTCTAGTTTGTTGGACCTGAATCACAAAAGAAAAGAAGAAGCTACTGAGGTTTTAGAAGAAAACAAACAAGGAAATAAAAGCCTTTATATTTCTCAGAAGTACTTACAGCAACTTACCAAAATTAAAAACAAAAGGTATAATTCCACAGAATTTCAGAGAGATTTTAAGAGATGAAGCCAATGATGCACACTATAAAATTAAAAAGTAGCCAACCAAGGGAAAATTAGAGCTGTAGAAAATGAAACCACATCTCAGTCCAAGGCCAAAAGGCAGAGGTGATACCTTAAATTATTACAGCAAAGCTGTATGAAGGAGCATAAGGTTTAACTGACTGAACCTGTAGATTCAGATTTCAGAAGTCTTGAAAAGTAGGATGAAACAATGGAGATAACACTCCCCAGCAGACAGTTTCAACTGGAGTATTCAAGCACATAAGAGCCAACTCCATGTAATGTACTAAGGAAAAACATTTTTTAAGTTTTTATAGTTAACTAGCAGGAATCCAAATATAGGCTGGGCTTTTTTGGTTTTATTAATAATTGGTTTACATTATCTTTGTCAAGATTTCTGTGGGAAAAAAGATGTTAAAAATTGACTGCATTGCAAAAGAACTTAATAGTATTCATTCCAATTATATCCCAGATTTCTCTCTGATGTTATATATCCCGAAGCAAATACTAGGTTTGGGAAAGATCAACTCTGCTTTTTTCCTCCAAGATACAAGCATTTGAATTTATCTTACTGTAAATTCTAAACTCATATACACAAGATGGAAAAGCTGGCATATTTCCCATCATTTTTTTAGGGAAGGCTTTCTGTTCAGTAGCTACAGTATCCAATCCACTTTCTGATCCATCCATCCAGCTTCTCTACAAACAAAATGCAGCAAAATTGGCATCCAGCAAACGGAGCCTTGTGATCCATGGAGTGACACGGTTTGCCTACCTCGGCATTTTGAGCAGCTGTGAATAACAGAGGTACGGAAAGAGATGGGAGGTTCCACTGCAGAATGCCTGACCTCTGGGTAGATTAATGAAAGGCCAGTAAGAGGCCTGAAGTTTCAAATACAGGGATGACAGCAGACTGTTTAGGCACTGAAGCCTTAGCAGGAACTGGATGTTTTGTTTTCTTGAGGCTCTTCTGGGAATTAGAAGCCAGTTGTTCTGTCTCATACATAACAAAATGATGTAATTGGACATAGTAGTAGGAACACTCTGTTTTCAGGGGAAGGGAGTCTGAGTTCCTCACTCCCTCCTTCTTTATCTTTCACAACTTTAAGAAAAAACTGTGAGTGAGCAAGGAAGGCAGCAAAATCTGCAAAGTATATCCCTGAGCAGATCAGAAGGAAAATGAGCTGTTTGAAAGACCGTTTCCCACAATTACTCCATTTTGTCTTCAAATGGTATTTCAAAACAACTATTTTAAGACAACTGTGTCTCAATGGAAGCAGAACTTTTTGGGGGCAGATCTTTCTTGTTAATCAACTCATGACTGACCGCTACAAAATTGCCTCCAGATTTTCAGCAGAGGACATTGCCCTAATGGGAAACACACAATGCTAGAGAACACTTTGCCTGTTAAAACAGGCAAATTCAGAGTACAACAGAGTACAAATTCAAACCTCTGGAACCATGGAAAACCACTTATTTTAATTATTTTTTATTCAAGTAACTGCATTTTACAATGAACTACTGATCTTAAAATGTATTTTAAAGGGTACACTGACTCCATCTGCAAAAGATCCACTAGCAAACAAGGAATAAAAAACAGTATGTGTATTCATGTTTACCTGAGTAAGATTTCTTACAAGATACTGCAGATCTGCTTCAACATTTGTTTTGCTCCCAATGAAACAACTACATTTGAGCATTATTAAGTGTTCCCTGCTTATTAGTTTGTACCAGAAATATAACCTAGATGTACAATATATCTCTGAAATTAAACCAGAGCTTCTTTTGTGAAGACACAGAAGTTGATAATCAATGCAGAACTGCATATAACAACAGCTACAGGAAATACAAAGATGTGAATATGTTACATATACACAAAAAAATAAGATGTATAATTTTAAATACGCTATTGTTTGGAACATTTTAATTTTACATCCTTTTCTGCTTTAACTGTAGTCTTATGGTCTTTTAATATGCACAAAGAGATATCCTGCCCCCACTCATGGTAATAGATAGAAAATCATTTCAAGATCACAAACAAAAAGAAAGAAAACAAGGAGGAAAAAAGAACTAATCCCCATCATACTTCAAAAAACCCTTTGGAAATGATGTGCACCTATCTTGCTGCAAGAGAAAGTATGTATCAGATGAGATAAGTCAGTATCATCCACTACCATGTCTTAACCAGTTAAGTAGCAAATACCCAACCGTTTTGCTGTGTCTCTCTCACTGACATTTAAACCCAGATGCTTTACTTCACATCTGAGGCAGACTAAGACTAGACACGTACTCAGTTACTGCAGCTGAGCTGCAGCACAGGAAAAAGCGTTATTTTATCTGTGAACTACACCAACCTAAGAGCACACAGCTGCCACAGGGAGGCCACAGCGCTCCCCTGGCCACAGCCCCTTCCACTCAACCCTTCCCTGTGCTCATCCAAATGCACAGAGTCACTCCAGAGAAGTAAAACACAACTCTTCATCAGAATGTTTTCTGTGCTTTTGCTCACTACCCAGTCAGGGAAAGGGAGCAGGGGTGGGCTAGGACTCACTGCAGGGACAAGGAGGCAAGGAAAGCAGGAGCAGCACAACTTCTGCTGGCAGCTAGCCATAAACTCAGCTGAATTGTATCATCAAGCTGCACCCTTATTCACTTAATGAGCCCAGCCTAGAGTTAAGAGCTGCTTCCAATGTACGTCCTAACCCATTTCAAGGCAATTGGTTTTCTGCTCAGTAGCCCTACATGAAGCAGGAGGCTTCATCTGTCACCTGTGTGCCTGAGCCCCTTCACAGAAAAGGCTGCAAGTTTAGGAGAAGCACTGCTGGAACTTGCAGTAGATCTTCTTTAAGTGCAAAATCTGTGCCAGTGATCAATAATTAACACACTTCCATTCTGACCTGTCAAAGGCTAGAGACAAACCAGACATATATGTTATACTCAGTCCTTTTTGACTGGAAATACTGAAACCATAAATAATCCTCATAATATAATTCTGACATAATGTAATTACCTTCAGATGGATGAGCATCGTTTCTGGGAAGCTTAGGGGAAAGAGGAGCAGTGTATGGTGGAGAGTCCTGAGGGTATCGTTTGGCACTCCTGTTTTCAGGTATTTCTTCTTTGGCTGTGAAGAGGAAGAGTCACTACCTATTATTCTAGCATAAAGCTGCTCATGAGCCAAGTCCAGAGACAGAAGCAAAGAGAGACATCAGCCATTCACCAGGTTAGAGCTCCATTTCTTGTGTCACACAGACTCAGTCACTTCAATACAAAATTTCAAAGCTGAACTACCTTGACCCTGTCTACTTTCTTGAATAGTTAAAACTAAGAACTTACATATGATAGACAGAATTATAAACATAATTTCTCCACTGGAAAGAGGAAAAAAAATTTCTACATCAGCATCCGGAACACAGACTCAGCTATCAAACAGCTCTGAGGAAGCTTCATTCCCAATATAAATCTTGTGAAATTGTCTTGACAACATGGCTATCTCAACTGTGACTCCTGGCTTCACCTGGGACTTGTAATGCCAGGTCCTACAAACAACCTGTTGGGAGATCTTGGGCAAGTAATTTCATCTCCTCTTCTGTGTTCCTGGTGTAGCAAAGCTATTGGACTCACATAAAATTTCATGAGCAGCCAATTTCACAAGTTTTTCTACTAGATGACTGGACTGTACATAGTAGAATTTAAAATTTTTCGAGCCATCCCTAAGTTCAGCGAAATGAGAAAGAAAAGACTTTGTACTTGGGTTGGAAGGGTTAGACTGAATTCCCTTTCAGGGGAAGTGCCTTCTCATAGACAGCAAGCATCTTTTGGTAAGTTTATTTTATGAGCCGAACATAAATTTAACAAATGAAATGTTAAGTTTTGAGTTTGTCTTTTTAGCAATATCACAGTGGTAAAGCACAGATGTTTTCTGGCTTACCTACAAGGAGAGGTTTGCTGAACAAAATTATTTCTGCACATGTGGTATGACCTATCCATTACTGTCAAAGCACTTCCACACTGGAACCAATTCACTAAGAAGTGAAGTGTATTAATTTCAAGCAATTCATGTCACAAAAAGACTAAGAAGTAGCATTCCATAAAGTCTCCACATTTCTCAAAAATATTAGCACTTGAAAATAACAAGTTATTAACAATACCTGGCTTATTCCTATCGTATTCCATAGGACTATGTGCACATCCCATGTAAGGGCTGAAAGGCTGGCTACTGAAGAGATTATCACACTGTAGACTGTGGCAGAGTTTCTCCAAGAAGCGCAGGACAAACGATGCACTGTTTACAGAAGGAAGATTGATGGCATGCTTTTCCCCATCAAAGGAAGCTGTGAATAAGAAGATTATGTCAAACACTCCCCAAGCATCACGAAGTATAGTAAAAGACCATCATTAACTAAAAGGAGAAGACATCCAGACTTGATTTAAACCATGGAAGATATGAGAGGAGTAAACAATCATTCTGATAGTTTAAAAAATTTATGTCCAAAGGACTGATTTCACCTTCCATTGGATACATGCCAGTTTAAATTTGCTCTATAGGAGCTTATTTTAATAAAATAATTTTGGATTCACACCAGTATAACAAAGCTTACAACTACTCCCTCGCCACCAAAACTTTATGTGGAATTTCCATCACTTATAAAGCAGCAAGCTCTCCACCATCTATTTGCAGTAAATAGCACAAGAAAGACCCTTCACAATACTTGTTAAACCCCCCCCAAAATCCTCCAAAAAGATCAACAAAAAGCCTAAACAGTTATTTTAAAAAAATCAAAACAACAACAACAACCAAAAAAAAAAAAAAAACCAACAAACGAAAAAACCCTGAAGAAATGAAACAAAAAATCTTAGTATTTTTTTCCTCAGTTTCTAACTGAATGGATAATATTTGTGGGAAGCTGCTGGCATCCATTATCATTGAAATTCTGACTCAGAAACTGTTTTGCCATTTGCTATTTTATCACTAGAAAAATCTGTTCTGCTGTCAGCACTACAGTGGTCAAGCTCCCATTTATTTCAACAGGAGTTAGGTGGCAGAGATACCACAGCAGTGACAAATGGATCTGTTGTCTTTTAAACTGAGTGATTACAAAGAGCCTGGACATGTGCCTATGTCTTTTCCTTGTTGACTTCTTTCCTTGCTCTCAAACAGTGTGGCAGCTGAGGATATTTTTCTTTTTTGTGAAAATTAGTAAGGTTTGGAAAAGACTCATTGCTACAAATACATGGATAAATAATTATTACCATTACATCAGCTGAAACTTTTAGTTACTTGTGATTAGGAAGACTTTAGAACAAAGCAGGAACAAACTTGTAACTTAAGCTTAGGGCTGAAAAGAAGTGGCATAAACACCAGGTTTATGCATCAATTTTTGGTTTTCAGCCTGTCATGCAGCTTTCTGTTGTTAACGTAATTTCCAAATCACAAGCAGAGCCTTAAAGGATCACATTTTGTTGGTAGCAGATGCTTTAAAAAAAAAAATAAAAAGAAGCCAGAAATGACAAGAAAGCCTTTATTCACAGATCTGAATTCAGGAATATTTCCATATTGTGTTACGAAAGAGACAGATAATATACACAAAACCAAAGAAAATGCCTAAGTCTAGCATATTTTAGGCTTCCTTAGGAAATGTGAAGTGTCAATTACTTACACCGTTGATGTAAGGAAGCTTCTGACTAGAGTTAATGTGAGTTTACCAGCCAGCATCAACAGTGTGCTGCCTCTCCCACCTGCTTTCATGGCAGACTGACCAGTGCAAGTGCTTGAAGTTTAAGAGTCAGTACTACAGGAACAAAGTGTTTCCATGGCCTATTAGTTTTTTTCCAGGCTCCAATGTCCAAATGAAATGCTAATGATTAACAGTCCCACATGTGGCTCAGACACAAGGTCCTCTACATCCTGTTTGGGGAAGGGGTCTCCAAAGGCAAATTTTTGCTTGGAACTCAACCAGTTCTGGAGAGCAAATGGGCTGTGAGACCTACTGTAGCTTGACCCCCTGACAAATTTACTGCAAGGTAGTAGTCAGCTACAGGAGAAATTTAAAATGCTCTATAACAGCCTTATGGATCTTCCTATATGGCCTTTGGGGAAATGACTAATTCTATACTCCTTAATTTCTCATTTTGAAAAAAAAACATTGAAAAGAACAATGTTATTCAAGAGTTGTCAGGAGGATAAAGCAAGAAACAGCTGAGGCGTTGGGACTGCCCCAGCAAAACATTCCATGAGAAAAATCCGTGAAAAAAGATTCAGGGCAAACATAGCTCCCCGGGACTCTTAACACCTGAGGGCAACCATACAAACTCCAACCAAGGGTGTGAGATCCAGACCCACGGGCTCAGCTGTCTACTCTGCTTGGGAAAAGCATAAGCATCTTACTTCCCAGACAAATGCTAGGGGAATAATTAAAAGGAGTACCTCTGAGGTGCAATAACCTCAATTTTAATGATATATAAACAGGGACTGGAGCTTGCATGTGCAACTCCAGCCCTCAGGATGAAGAGTCATACTCATTTCTTCACCTTCCACTCTTTAAGTACGTTTTACATACCAGGTTCAAGCTGGGAGAAAGACTGAGGAGGAAACAATCACAGAAATGTGTTTTGCTGATACTGACAAAACTCATCCAAGACTCTGATTTTAATTCTCTGTGTGAGAAAATTTATCTGAGCTTCAATCTATTTCATCCCACCAAACACCATAGTCTCTGCGCTACAAAGAGAAAAAAGGGGCTGACACCACCACCATTAGTGGGCTTGCTAATCAAGCCTTTAATTTCCTTTCTATTTGCCTCAGTTGAAAGCATATGCATTAAGCAAAAATAAAATAGTTTGTCCTTTGTTTGAGAAAGAAAAGATGGAAAAATCCTAAATTTAATTTTATTCGAAACAATTCTTTTCTTTGGCAGCTGAACCTAAAGAACCCACTAATTATTCCATGTATTCTAGCAAGATTATTTTATCCATGTCCTCATCAGCACACAGTTTCCTCCTACAGCAGGTATAATACTTTCTATAAAAGCATCAGTTCACAAAAGACTTAGATTTCTTTGCTTATTCTCTGCCACAACATTTTTTTCTTGACAGTCTAAAAAACAACCCAAACAAAACCTGAACAACAAGCCACCCTCCAAACCCACTTTAAAACAAAAAGGCTACAACGGTAATTCCTTATTTTATTCTACTGTTGCTTCCCTCTTCTTCCTTACTATTCATGGGCACAGCTAGATGTAATGTGCTACATTAATCAAAGTCATATTTTATGCTTTACAAAATTTATCACACACAAATTTTTGATAAAATGACAGGGAGTGTTTGCTCAGCCACTTCTCAGCTACCTGTTAGACAAGCCAAGGAGAAGGAAGAGCTCAAGAAAATTAGAAAGCCACTGGGGCCTTGTGGCTCACTGTCAGCCAGACCAGGACTCTGCTTCCGGAGCAGGTCACATCACCAGGTTCTCAAATCCAGAATACAGGCCTTGGGGTGAAGCCAGGTGCACAACAGTAAATCCTTTTCCTACAGAAATTTTGAATGCAAACACGCCACAACTACATAAAGAATCTGAAATTTCTCTCTCCTGTTTGAAATTATTATTTTCAATTACTCAGTCACAGCCCAGAGACTCCACTGGCCTGTGATTTAGCCCTTCACAATAAACAATCACAAACAGAATACTGGCAGTGAACATCTCCAGGCATTTTGCTCTAGAAAATTGACTTGTCTGAAATAGGTACAGCAAAGTATTAATAATATAACAAATGTCCATATACATTGAAAAAATAAAGCAGTACCAATTTCAAAACCACATATATATGATGCCGTTAAACCTCTACTACACAGCAGAGAAGCATCCATTTTGTGCACAAATTCAGAGGGATGCCTAAGCAAGGCTCACTGTAGCTCTGCCATGCACAGGGTTGGGGTGCTGCTCTCTAAATACAGTTAGACAGCAACATCTTTATGAGTACTTAACTGAACCTCTATTCCACTAATCATCTTTCACATCTGGTGTTAATGTAAAGAGATTAAAGTAATGCCAAGTCTTTTACCGCCACCGATGGAATTATGAATTGATGTGCTGACTGTTATACATAGAATATTTCCTAGCCCAGAAGGAAAAAATGTCAAGCAGCAGCTATTCAGATTGAGACATAGAGATAATTTATCTACAGGCCTGCTATCAATATGTAATAAACCTATTCCATAATAGGTGACATAGGTGGATGAAGAGTGACCTAAGATACTGCTGTAGTTCTGGGGAATGGGGAAAGGGAAGCAGCAGCAACTTTAACATGTGGAATCACTTGCCTGGAAGCTAAACAGATTAGTTTGAGACTTGTCACCCACTTGGTTAATGCTTTAAGAACACAAACACCATGCATGGATAAGATTATGTGAATGGCTTGAACTAATAAAGCTGATTATTTCACTTGTAGTGAGCTTACTTGACAAATGTTTGGCTGCAGCTGCTAAACGAGGTACACAAGCTCTACTTAGTGTAAGAAACTAACTGTATTGTGCGTTTGTAATTTAAATACTGCTATGCTATACTTTAAATTTAAAGAATTGTTCAAATCACTCTGAACTCAGAATAAGATAAATCATACATCATCAATGTTCACACCTGCGTTTACACAGCTACAAAAGTTACATAAAATCATTGCAGCTACTTCAGTTCTTTTGCCCTACCTCAAGTCCAACAAGTAAAGAAACAAAAGAAACAGAGCATCTTCACATACCAGTTATCATTTCCCCTCCATGATGGCCAGATTTCAGAAATCCAAAGACTGTTTTGGCTTGATAGGCACAATCCACACAAGCCTGTACAGCCTGCTGAAGTACCACATTGACAGGACCTGGTCCAAAATGGTCTGGAAGCTGCTGAACCTTCTTCTTATCCAGGTGAGGTCCAGAATTTCCATGTTTGTTCACATAAACACATACTGAAAAGGTACAAGACATATTTACTACCAAGGAACCAAGACATGTTTCCAAGTTAGAACTGCATATTGTCATTTTAATTTTAATCCTGCAGAAAAATTATACTGGTCAACTCAAGAAGCTGAGCATGCACACATACTTTCAGAGCATGCAGAAAGTGCTCTGAATCCTAAATTCACTTTTTCCCTGCTTTCTGAAGCCCTCTTCTACCTCACTAATGTAACAAAGTTTACATGATTTGTGCTTGTGTTTTGACTAATCTCTGCTCATACACTACTAGTTCCAGTAAAGTACACATTACTGGCAGGTACTCCAAACTACCAAGTCACAATTCTACAAAGCAGGCCTTAGCAACTTACTGCCCAAATCTTTCCCTATTTGAGAAGCTACCACAAAGAGAACCCTGTGTTATATACCTGCCACTGATGCTCATTCTGAAGCACCTATATGGCACTAACATACACATCACACAGAGTGGCTACCAAAAGCCTTTAGCTTCAGAGGACCAGAAGCACTCACAGGATTTCCACACCACAATTTGGCCTTGTCTGCTAAATAAACACTTCTTTACAAACACTGTAAGGTGGTTTAAAGTGCAGCACAAAACAATCATACAGGACTTTCCTAACTATTTTTTAAAGAGACAATGTGAAACTGCCTTCCAAAACAACTGCCAAGGCACAAAAACATGAGAAACATGTAAATGATGATTTCTTTTTATCTTGTTCATCCTGGCTGCCACATGACCAAGAATGCACCCAAGACATTATCACAGCTTAATGAAAATATGTGCCTCTATGGTGACTGAGCAATCTAAACATTCTATTACACAGAAGACTGACATATTTTCTGAACTTTAGCTTGATTTTAGATAAAACCCCTGAGCTTTTAAAAATAAAGTATTCCTGCAAGAGCTTTAATGATGTAATGCCTTACGCATATCTGTTTACTCTCGGATGCCTGCAAATTGAAGGAAACCTATTTGTACAAATAATCAAAGCTACAACTCAACAGTAATAGTATAGCACTTTCTGTCTGGGCTCAACAACAACTGCCTTGGAAAAGGTTTATTTTCCCAGGAAAAAGGTACATGTTTTCCCCTCATCCATGACTGAAATTGGGCGTGAGAAAAGCCTGACAACTTCTATTGTAAAAACAGGTTTTAAATGTAAAAAAGCACCCCAAGCAAAATTATTGTAATTTATGGAGTTTTTAGAAAGTTCTGAGATTTTGGCTGACAATATATGAATTGTTTCACTATAGGGTTGCCAGTTTCACAATGGGTCAGTTCATTTACTAGCTTATTTCTTTTCTGCTAATCCTTTTCATGACACATTTCATTCTATTTAGAGGCAAAAAAAAAGCAAACATGAGGAAAGAGGAATGTATTCCCTCTGATTGCCTTTACTGGGTTTTAACAGAGTTGTTTCTTTTCATGTAAGGCTATATAGAGATACAATCTCCATTTTGTTACATTACAGTACAGCTTGCATGGGATCAGAATATCATATGGGCTTTTAGCTACATCTATTCCCCTTTATACATTAAGAAGTGGGACAGACATGAAAGAACAGTACAGTTTCCTTCTTCACACAGGAACAAAGTGCCAGGTCTACCAGATCCATCAAAAGTCCCTGTGCCCCAGCACTTATTGTTATAACATGGGCATCAAAATACTGGTTCTGAAAAGTAACTCTGGCTCCTACAAGTATCTTTAAAAATAAGGCAGCAGGATAATGATTTACAGTGGTAAGTTTGCAGCACATTCTTTATAAAATGCCTCTGTTTGACATGGAAGCCATTTCACATGCTTTTTTTTTGTCTTTTACCTGTGGATATAACTGCTGCAGTTGCACCAGACAAACTGATTCCATCTTTAAGTCTCTGCGTAGTGCCATTTTCCCCCTCAGGAGATGGTTGAGGAGAAGGAGATGCAGGAGTCAGCTGTTCTGGCAATATTTTTTTCTGTTAAGAGAAAAAAAAACCAAAACCCAGAGTCAAAATGTTTATTGTTTTTTAAGGAGTCTGCACAACCTTACTGCTATCAGCTACCATCTTAATGAATGTGCGTATTCCTTACTAGAAAGTACCACACACAGCAGAGAAGGGAAACTTCAGGAAAGGAAGATCAGAAACTGTCAGTTTGCAGTTACACCTACTTTAGTAATGCAGTGGAAGACAAATGACTAAGAAAGGAACCTACCTTTACCTAAAATGTGGGAAAAGAAAGAGCTTTATATACTAATTCATGACTCTTCTTAAAGTCTTAAGAAGAGGTATTTCAGGCTGTTTTCCTGTCCATGCCCTTCCAGCTGGGTTAATTCAGCTCAAGTAAGTTAGCTGGGCTGTGTATGTATTGTCATAAAAAAACCTAAGTCACATCTAGGTGTCAACTTGTTTTCAAAGGGGTTGAAATTCTCAAGTAACCACTTCCAGGAATTTTCAGGTGCTTCATGCAAGATATCAAAGAAGCCTATAGTTACAATCCAGTCATGCTGGTTACTAAAACCTTTCCTTTCCCAAAGCAAACTTATTTGCAGCTTATCATATGACAGATAAACCAGAGTTCAGAGCACAGGGATTTAGAAATTGGTCCATGAGCATTACCTCGTCCACCTGAGGAAAAGAGAATTTTGTTGTAATTTGGTTTGTCCTGGGGTCTAGAAAAGGGATGTGCACATGGAAGGTATTTCACAGAATTACAGAATATACTGAGTTGAAAGGGATCCAAAAGGATCACTGAGTCCAACTCCTGGCCCTGCACAGGACATCCCTAGGAGTCACCCCCTGGGTGAAGAACCTTTTCCTGATATCCAGCCTAAACCTTCTATGATGCAATTTCAGGCCACTCCCTTGAGTCCTGTCACTGGTCACCCGAGAAGAGATCAGTGATGTGTTTTGACATACTATGAAAATACATCAAAATACAAGAAATAATAAATCAGAGTTCATCGCTCTTCCCTTCATCGCTTATTCTGGCATGAGAACAGATTACATTTTGACTCTCTTACCTTGCAAAAATTAGGAATGTAAGAGATTACACAAGGTCTTGACACTGCTGAATGCAGCAGAGACTTACGGTCACATGGTAAGGATTTACCATTAAAACCAATATATAGTGAAGTAAAAATTCAGTCAGTTTGCTAAGGAAGGCTAAGCCCTCTTCCATTTAGCAGTATTTATCCTTTACACTTTTAGAAGCAGCCTATTTTCCAAGTAATGCATTGAAAACCATGTAGAAGGCAATCAGAATATACTCCTTCCTAAAAGAAGCAGTGCTTAACTTCTTCACAACACATAGAAAGAAGAAATTAACTTTCCTCTGAATTCCAGGGCACTTTAAAGAAAAAATCTGTGCCACTTGCATTTCAGAGAAGATAGGTTTGGCTGGAGAAAGTACTTGACAGTATGGCACTGGCTGGAATCACCATGAACATAAGGAATAGACTGCATGGCCAGGCATTGCATTGTGAGTGAGATGAGGTGGCACAGAACCAAGTACTGATGTATTACTTGTCAGGAATTGACCATTTATCGTAACACTGGATGACAGAAAGGTCTCCATCCCTAACACAGAGAAAAAAACTGCAGTTGGAAAGGCTGAGGTTTTGACCTGAAGTCTCCCTGTACCAGGGATTCTTGCAGGGGGGGCACCATGCTACCAAAAATGGGTGGTCCAATTGAGAGAAAAGATGAGGAAATGGGGAAAAATGTAGGCATGAAAACAAAATGCAAACACTAAACTAAGAGGAACCATCCACTCTCCACATCAATGCATACATGTGGTGAGACTAGCTGGCTGTTTCCTACCTTCTCCCTCAGAAGGGACTATAGCACACTATGCTTGCTCAGCTGAGGCTCTCATTTTGCACCCCCAGTGAGGGGCAGCCAGCTGTGAGCCCAGAGCTGTGTTGTTTCATCAGACAGGACACACTCCCAGCAGGGCTGGGCACAGTGGCTTGGTCTGGCCCCTGCCAGCTGGGAGGGCACACCAGCTCTGTCTGCCTGCAGACAGTAGGGCTCACAGCTTGTACCACCAGGACAACTTCACCAGCTTCACCCTCATGCTTAAAAACTCTTTGTGGGTTTGAGTTTAGAGCTGGTACTCACACTCAGACCAAGGGGTTTCCTCAAGAAATTCCAAAAGGAATTCTTGGCACTGTTATGTAAAGTGTACTTTTAAAATATAATGAAGGAGATGTACAGAGATTTCTTTATTATGAAAGAGTAAAAACACACAGTGCAAGCTGTGAGAAACAAATTAAGAACAAAATCCAACGCGCACCTCATACTTACAGACCTTAGAAAAATTTTAAATAAAGGTGAAAAATGAAGCAACAGCTCAACATTTCTAGCTGTATAATAAAAGTTAATATCTGCAAAATGATAAACACTGCAGCATAACAAGCCTAAAGGGGCAAAGAAATTCAAACAACTCTGCAGAGAGACAGATACCAATGTCCCTAAATACAGCAAACAGCCAGCTCACACTTGAAGCACAACCATTTATTTAGTGCAACATCTGGGGGGAGTGCATCAGTCTAGGGGGGGTGGGTGGAAGAAAAAAAGCACTTTCAATCCTCTAGGCACATACCACTTGCATATCTGCATACACACTGCGAGGTGTACAGGATGTATGGCTGCACTTCATGTCAGACACACCCTGTCTGTGCAGAACTCCCACAAAGCCCCATTTCCTCTCTCTACCCTTATGCTAACAGGTGTAATAGTCCAAAGAAAAGTTTGCACATACGTATAATAACATCTTGGCAATTTAACCACTTACCAAAGCAAAAAAAGCCTTCTGTGAATTCTCAAAAGCAGCTATTTTTTCAACTTTTTAATGCTAAAGTTAACGAAGTAAAAATCCCAAGTTAGATATATCAATCCCAGATTTTGCAAAACCTAACTCTCTGTTGCCTGGTCCCACAGAGGAAATCAGGAGTACACAGAGGTACCTCAGATTTGCTGCCTCAGGAGAGGGAATGTCAGCACTAACACCCACTCCCCAAACAGTACCCCCAAGCACTTCACTCAAACCAGGTGTCAAATGCTCCAAGCAGACACTTTCAGACACCCAGGGCCCAGAAGCCTCTTCTAATGGCAAGGTGCCTCCAACTACTGCTTCAAAACATAGATAAAGCCTCTCAATTTCTTTTTAATGAGAGCCAGAAGACAAAAATCTAACATGCAAGTGCACATCCTCCCACACCTGAAAAAGACCTTAAGATACGAGTCCTGTGTTCAATGCTGTCCTTTAATGCCCCGTCCAGACTCAAGAAGAACACCTCACCCACCAGCTAAGTCTGGATAGGAGCACCCTTCTCCTCTTTCATCTCTGTTGCTGTGCATTTTTGTACACCAAGTAAGAGAGAAACAAAACTGGAGACCAATTCCATCAGTAGCCTACTGGTTTGGATGTCTGACTGCAAGGGGCAGGCAGCAGAGAAGAGTGCTCAGCTTTCAATTTATGGTCCCCAAAATAATTTCTGATCTTGTGATCATCATTTCAACAAAGTGCTGCTTCTAGTTTCATACTAGAGCTTCAGGCTATGCTCTAATAATGTTACTTCACAAGCACTTCACATTGATCAGCACAATCACTGGAAAGGAGTATCCCCACCTTGCCATTATTCTTCCCACCCATCTTCAAGAATAGATCCCACAGCCCACACTGATACAGACTGGAGGAGAAAAGCCCCAAAATTTCTACTTTTTGATTGTTGTGGAGAGCAAAGGGGAAAGAACAGATAAAAAAACACCCCAAAAACCACCAGGAAAAAGCACTGCCCCCCACCTCCTCACTAGTGCTAATGCAAAGCAGGAAGGAGCACAAGGACAGACTCAAATTGCCTGAGGAAAGACATTGCAAACTTCTGCTGCTCTTCTTGGACAGCCTGCTGTGCATGAGCAAGCCTCAGAAAATTGACTGTACTTCCATGGCAATCCAAATTGCCCTAAATCTACCCTGCTGTGATCCTCCTCTTCCTTGCAGCAGCTGTAGCATTTGTGCTTTTTTGGGGTGGAGCAGATGAAGAAGGAAGTAGGAGGGATGGATGCTGTACCAGCTGTCCACCAGTTGAACTCCCTGAACTGGCTCACTCGGAAATTGTTCATCCACCAGGGCTGGTGTCAGTGGCTGCAGGAAGTGGGGTGAGGGGACAGCAGTTCCAATGTGCCCCTGACCAAACTGCTCCACCACAGCTGAAGCTGGAGGCAGCTGCCAACACTCCAGGTCTGACTCAGCTGGGCAGGGAGAAAGGCATTCTGGCCTTTCAGACCAGGGCAGAATTAGGCCCACATCCAGAGAAAAAGAAGCTTCCTGCTTCATGGCAGTAGAAGCTCCAGGATTAGGGGTATCCATGAGATCCATCTGGCAAATCCAGCTGTATGCTTAAGAAATCTAAATTACGCAATAAAGCCCTCACTGGTTTTAATTCTTTGTTTCTAAACATGAAAAAAAAGCCCAAAAAACCAAAAACCCCAAGCTATACATATGGTTCAGTAACAAACTAACCCAAACTAAAAAGCTTAAAGGCTTTCCTGTCTCTCTATTTCAGAATAGCATTTTTCAACACCAATTACTCACCCATAAATAAAATAGTAATCTTGTTTGGATATAAAATAATCCACAGGATCTTATACTAAAATATTCCAGAAGAGCTATTCTAAAGTTTTTCTTGTAATCAGTTGCTGAAAACAGTAAAGCCCTGAAGGCTGAAGAGAAGACAGAAAATTAAGTAATAATAATAAAAAAATCTCACTACAAAATTTTGCAATATAAAGTAAAGTAGTAGATAAGGACTAACCTTTTTTCCAGGTTTTAAACTTTTTTTCCTTGTTTTAAGACTTTCAGTATGAGAGGTGCTTTTTGTCAGGGGAATATTTTTAGGAGACCTGCCCTTCTTGGGAACTGCAGACTGTCCAGGGGGTTTGCCCCGACCTGGTTTCCTGCCCCGCTGCGCTGGTACTGGAGCAGATTTCTGTGGAGACTGCATTGAACGCCGGGCCACTTTGGAAGGGGAAGATTGGATTTTTGCACTGCTCTTTGTAATGGAAACTGAGGAAAAACAAAAACAAAAGGGAAGGGGGGGAAAACCTCAAAATGAACAATGGAAAGCAATTTTTCTAACAAAGGCTTAAAAAAATAAAAGTGTACTGCACAATTTACATTGTAAAATTAATATACTTTTTACTTTGAAACTTAAGTGGTTGGCATGAAACTACAGAACTTCATTGAAGCCGAAGAGAGAACTCTTTGTACCCATTCTTTTAGAGGGACTTCCCTAAGAGAAAAACATTCAAATAAAAACTGGGAAAAAACCCCAAGAATTAATCCACTCACCTTATAAATATGCTTCCCATAATTTAATTACAATATTTATGAAGTGCCATTCATCAAGAAGGCCTTCAAAAATACTTTAAAAATTATACAGGTTATAATACATCTCTTTTCTGCTAAGAGCGTTTTCCACGATTACCAGACATGCAAACTACTTCTAGAGAGCTACAAAACAACTCTGAGCAGCAAAGAAAATCATGCTAGTGACAAGGAGAAACTGATGGCAGGCAAAATGTCCTTCATGAGTCTGAGATGCTGGTTTAGAAAGTTAAACTCACATAACCATACCCAGATTTTTCTACCTGGTGCCATTTTGAAGAAGGGATTCCAAAAATCAAACACCAAGTATCATTTTTCTTCATTCTTAACACTGAAGTGATTTTCTCCCATGAGATGGGTTAATCTCCCATCCCAATCCAATTTGGGATCCCAACAGATATCCACTTGGATATGTTCCAATACGTGTATGATGTGAGAACATTATAATCTGGTGTTTCATTAACTTAAAACTTCCTAGTGAAAAGGTCTTTTCCACCCAACTTGTTCTTCTCTGAAATAATGACGGTTTCATTTTAACAATTCCCTTCCTAATGGACAGATTAGAACACCAAAAGGATGCCAAACAGAACATGAGGACATATCCTCAATGAAAAGATGTACTGCACCCTGCTACAGCAGCACCTCTGGCCCACAAAAAGCAAATACCAGGTCCCTGTGGCCAACAAATACTCCATTCTGTTGGCCCAACCACAGGTAGGCAGACAGATGCGCAAATTGCAGGACAGGTAAGTAGAAGACAAAACAGGGAAATTTTTTGAGATCAAACCACCTTTGTTGAGAAGTATGGGAAAGAAACACACAACATATTTGAAATAATTTGAAACCTTTACACTAAAATTAGAGA
Organism: Trochalopteron elliotii; assembly: GCA_024734555.1. NCBI lineage: Eukaryota > Metazoa > Chordata > Aves > Passeriformes > Leiothrichidae > Trochalopteron > Trochalopteron elliotii. The sequence goes on along the minus strand of JANPWX010000044.1, from coordinate 522,127 downwards.
GCTTTCTAGTGTCACACTGTTCCTATCACAGCCTTTTGCATCTTGCTGATCATGAAATTCATGTGATTCACCCCAACCTTAAATACCATAAACTTAATGCAATGTAACTTAGAGAAGTATTGCAAGTCAGAGGTAAAGCAGGGTTTGACTGTGTCAGTCACCAGTGCCTGACTCAAAGCACTAATTCATACTGGAAATGGAGCATAGGGGGCTGTTAATTCTAGATTTTTGTGAATTTGGAATCTTTCTTCCCTGAAAATACTAGTATGTTGAAGCTTTCTGGTAAGGAAGTAAAACAAAAAATAAAACACAAATATACTTTTGAAATGAGAGATTAAAAAAATAAAATATTTAAAGATTGAGTAACAGTTTTAATGTCTAGCTCTATGAACTATATTCAACTTAACAGTCCAGCACCTTGCTTTACAACTGTTCCTTTACCTCTGTATCTTTATTCAGGAGTTAACAGTTATTAAGTATTTGCAATAGAAAATGTCACTGTAAGATGACATACACACTGCACACAGACTTCTTATAAAATACAAGTACTACTGACACACATTTCTAAAGCAGTAGGAGCATTTACATACATTGCTATTTGCTTGATTCAGTTACTAATCTAATATTCCTAAACAGCAGTTCAGAAGAAATCTCTTCATTATGGCTGGTTGCAATCCTAATACATAAACGTAGAGCTGATATCCCTAGGTATCTGAGAAGGACCACCTTCTGGATGTACAAAGGGATCACTTTCCCTTAATTCAGGAATGCCAAAACATACTTTCATATGCAATGACAACTTAAAACAAGAAGAACAGAATTTTAACCAAATGCTGGCACAGCATTACACTTATGTTCCTGAATTGCTGAATGACAACTCACATTAAGCTGTTTATCTGGAAAGCAAACCAATATCACCTGTATGCTGTACAAGACAATACTGCATATTGTATTAGATGTTCAACAATATAAATACAGCTCTTTTTATTTATTTGTGCTACACAACTATGCACAGAACAAAACAATCATGACCTTGTAAAGAAGTATTGTTTAACAAATTCTTCGTACTTCTGCCTATGCTGAAATCTAGCAAATGCTTTCTATTTTCACACAGTAAAGACACAGCTGCTGTTAAATACACACTACTTTCAAGTCAACAGGTTTTAGGAGCACAGGTATGAGTTTTGGACACTGGGCAATCCCTATTCCCTTCCAGAAGGACATTTACCAGACAAAGAGTAACAATGCAAACAGCTCCAGCCACTTCATGCTGCCCTCTTGAACCACAACGCATCAAGCACTATCTTATCTCAGCATCTTCCTACCTGTATATGTCAGAGGACCAAATATCAGCAGCATTAACCATTAAGGGGGTGGGGGAATCAGGTCCCACTTGGTATTTTTCCTTCTGCCTAGGGCTGAAGCTGCTTTTTTTAATAGGCAGGACTGCAACAAAGCCGATGCTGCCTGGGCAGCCTCCCGGAGATAGCAGCAAATGGGGAAGCTGCTATTTGCATTTGTTGATTTAAGAGAGGATGGGGGGAGCGAAAGGGAGTGGGAGACTGCTAAAGTAATTCCCATATTGTCTGCAGGCTGTATTGACAGTGATCATCAGTCACCTGCTCATACTTCCCTCACCCCGGCCTTCAGAGGGAGACCAAAGGTTACACTGGGTCACAGGATCTAGGGGGAAATGAAAAGACATGCAAAATCAAGCTGCCAACCCACTGCATCTGTAGACAGAGTTATCCCCACTAGGCCACATGTTCCAAAAACTAAGACATTTTAATAGTCTCACGAGAACTTGTTAAAATATAACGATGAAGAGAATAGAGAGGAAAAATGCCAAGCTCTGCTTGCAATTACTGCAGTATTTAGCTGGGATATTTACAACCAAAAAAGCCCATTTGCCTTTTGAGGATGCTGCTTTGCATCACAAAGGTCCTCTCATTTGCACAAACAAAATCAAGCATTTGTGTTATGTTGCTCATCTACACAAATATCCACCACTCCAGTTTCAGGAATGGGATGCACTACATGGCTTTCCTTCCCAAATATTTTGTTTAGAGCTAAAACATGTACAGGCACCCTCAATAACTGGAGAACAGAGGTCACACTACACAGATATACTTTATCATAGAAATGTTAGCAACTAAGCCACGCTTTCAAAGTTCACAGAGCTCTAGTTATAGTGCCACGTTTGTGTGGACTATAGGTATACAGCTCTTCATGCAACTCACAGCTTTCATACTTTTAAACATTTCTCTTTCAAAACATTCTTTCTCCCCCCACCCCAAACAGTTCTGTGAGAATCCCTACACCTATGAACTTTGCATTTAATACTAAAGAAACCCCAAATCCTGTATCTTGGAACTCACAACCTGGAGCTGCATGGCCACAAACTCAGTCCTTCACTGAAACAAGCAGATCCACTGCAATCAACTGAGCTCATTTGCATGAAAAGGACCCAAAAGGTTACTCCTTACATGAGGGCCAAATTCTGCTTGCAGAAGCAGAAAAACTGCCCAGACACAGGCAGAACTGCAAAATTTGACCCCAGAATGTTATCTCCAAAATCTCTTGCCAGAATAAATACGATATTTAAGACAACTGTGAAATCTGAAGCTACTGAAACCACCAGTACTTGGGAAGGGGATGGAACAGATGACAGCTCAAAAGCCTGAATTCTCATGCAATTCTAATTAGTAAAATTCCCTCAAATCATCAGCAGTGACAGTTTCACTCCATGTTTTTATGGAAAGCGGGGGAAAAAAAAGGTTCAAATTTGTAATATTTAAACATTATAAATCTCCCATTCAGCTAGTGTCACAGAACCACAATTACAAGACAAGACTTAAAACAGCTGATGGGAAATAACACAAAGCAAGGTAGGAGCTCACTGCCATGCATTCTGTTAATACAGAATTGCTACCTGAGGTGAAGGTGCCAATTAGGCCACTAAAAAAAGTAGTTCACTTTTAAAACCAAGTTTTCTTTCAAGACAGAAATTATTCTATTTGTACCGTGGTATTGCTCCTATGCCCCCTCCCACCTCCCCTCAATATATAAACCCAATGCTCCTCTGAGAATATAAAAAGCTTGGTCCTTCTGCCATGTACAGACAAAAAAAATGAGGCAAAGAGATTTAGCAACTTACCCTAAATCCATGTGACCATTGCACAGGAGAAGTAATGGAAACATACCTCCTGAATTCTAGCCTGGAATTTTAACTATAAAATTAACCTTCTTTATTACAGTCAGTTATTATCATGATAGTTTTGACAACTGGCAAAGGAAGTGGAAAAGATTAGCAATTTTTCAAAACAGCTTACTGCCAAGGATTATAAAAATTTATGTCCTTATGTCTCAATTGAACAACAGAGCCATACAAAAGCATAACTATCTGTAATACATTCCACCTCTTCCTATCTGTGTTTGGATTACTTCTGGTTATGAGGTAGCTGTGAGATACTAATTGATACATTGCTATGATACAAAATCAGTTATAACTCCTTATTCTGCTATCTAAAAAGTAACATCACACTTGCACGTCCACCTTGGCAAGACATGGACATTACAGCTTGAAATTTTCTTCTTCCTAGAGTTTAGTTTCTGTTACCAGTGTAACAAAAGAAATAAAAAGTCTCTGTCTTCTGCGAAAAATTTTAGCCTACCTTAGACAGGACTGAAAAGCAAAATGGAAGCTGCCAAGCAATGTAAGACAAAAATGGATTAAAGAAAAAGCATTCCTCCCCAGTGACTTTCCCAGGTAGCACTGTAGCACCTTCAGTCCCTCAGTCCTTCATCCCCATACCCAGTCTGCCACATTTTCAAGAGGCAGGCAAGCCAGTCCCTACAGAAGCAACCACTGAAAATACCATTTAAGACCACCAAAACCCTCTGCTAATCAAATCACGACACATCACATCCAAAAAATCCAACTTTTACGAGCTAAGATGGAGCAGGGGATATGTGGGACTTGGAAGGTTACAGGCAAAACAAAAGCAAGACTTCTGGAAGATCTTTTCAGTTAGTCCCCAGAAACCAAGAACTTTGAAAACCCAGCTTCCAGTCTCACCCTTCAACAAGCATTGCCACTGCAACCATATTAGCAAAAAACCCAACCCGGACAATCACCAACATAAAACCAAAAACAGCCTATATTTTGTTGATCATCTGGAAGGAAGGAAGACAAGGAACAGAGCAAGCAAGTAACTCAAACTATCAAAACAGCATCTACTTGAGTTACCTGAAGTGAACTTTGATGTGCTAATGATAAATCTTTCAACAAGGCTGGCAAAGCCCAGCTTACACACTGAGTACAAATTTAACAACCTGACTTTTCACCCAGTCATTGCCTTGGTTTTGTCATTATTTTTCACCAAATAGAATAAGCAGGATGAAAGGTGGGCCCAAAATGAGACAATAAAATGCAACAAGCTTCCAGGGAAGGAAAAAAGACACACAGAACATGGATGCCACAATTTGCTTTGTCTCAGCACCTGAATGACAGCACTGATACTCTGGATATAGCTTACACCTATTAACACAGATTTGGAAAACATCCACTCAATCCCATCCACTAGTAGGTCACCAGAATCATTTGCTGTGGCTTGGCACAACTAGGTTAGTAACTCTACTGCTTAGTCCCCACAGGAGTAGGGTCCTCTATTACTCAAGCTGCAGGTGGGAGGCCCATACAGTAGTACAACTTTCTGTTTAAAGTATACTGAAATACCTGCAGTGTCCATAAGACCTGAACAAGAACAAATTTAAAAAAAAAAAAATCCATGTAGCAGTCAAAAATACACGTGTTGGTGTACTTCCAATTTACAAGAAAATTACAATTACCTTATAAATAAACATGGTAAGATGACAAGGAATCTAGACTTACAATAAGGTCACATCTTTGGGAAAGGGAAAACCTTTACTTTTTCTTAAGCGATTACTGCCCTGTAGCAGCACTATCCAAGCCTTGCTGCAAGATGTCAAGAAACATTAATACCAAATAAAAAAAGCTTAACATTTGAGAGAATGTGGCAAATCAGATTTTAGCCTGAAGCACTGAGGAGTTTTTCATGTACAATTCTGAAGACAGCATAAATCTGCTTACTGTATGTGCCTGATTTAACTACTGTGATCTGCTCATGAAGAGAAGCTGGCTGCACTGACAGAAAAATAAAACCTCCAGCAGTATGAAATTGTACCACTTCACGTTTTTTTCTTTAATGAAACTTAATTACCATGCTTATCTGATTTTTTTTTTTTTGGCTACTCTAAACAACACAGAGTCTTCACAGATTTAACTACAGCTCTCTCCAAAGTTTCAACACTTCTTTTGTTTCATCTGCAAACAGGGCAATACTTAGGTTTGTACTGATGTTGCACATTTGTGCACAAGTCAGCTGAAAACATAACAGAACTATTTTCACATAATTTCATCAGCAACAGAGAAGACCATATCTAGTATCCAGCTTGGTAAAATATGCACAAAGTAAACATTGAGAACATGACTGAAAATTAAATAAAACTAAGAAATCATAAAATTGACAAATAAGATACTTTCAGATCTCTGCCTGAGCCTATGCTGCTCTTATTGCTGCAGACAGTTTTAGAAGGAGACCTTTAACATCAACACCCTGATTAGCATAATGAAAGAAGATTGCTCTCACTGACAATAAATACACTAAATTAGGAGAAAAGCAATGAGGGGACACAGGGTGTGGAAGAGACAGACACAGAGGAGAGGGAAAGAAAGAATATGACTAAGGGTAAAAGCTATAGCGTAGCATGTTTTTGGTTTGGTGTTTTTTTATTTATAATTATTTTATCATCTTTCCTTGGCATCCTGAATTTTTAGAGTGCAGAAAGCGGTTCCAACTTTTTGAGTTCTTTGCATCACCTTTATCCTTCAAAAATCCAGCTTCATAGGCTGGGGGGATCATGAATATGTAGAAACTGATCCCTCTCTTTCCAGATGCTGTTCACATCTAAATGATAGATACCACTGAATACTGAAATCAATCTTTGCAGGTGAAACTACTTATTGTTTCCCACATGGATTGTCCCCAGTCATTCTTTTGTTTTTTCTCTTTTACGGAAAAGGTTTTACTTCTATTATAAATAAAAAAGGTGGGTTGCCTAAGTAACTGGTGTTTACATGTAATAGCTAAACAGCAAAATGAATTTATACAGAAAGAGCAAACAAATAGTTCTGACAATCTCCAGTCACCTGCTGCCTACTTCAATCATAAACCTCAAATACAACGAGCTACAGAGCTATACAAGAATACCAAGAATATTCTTGGGTATAGCAACAGATTTCTATTATTCAACCGAGTAAAGTAAAAAATACAACCTATTGTGGTTAAATAGAAAAGTACAATACATCTGGCCTAGAAAAAAAGCAAATAAAAAACATGCAAAAGGTATAAAACTTTAAAAGCCTTCTTAAATGTATCAAAAGCAGAAGTTACATGGACCCAAGAGATGTCCAAATTTAAGAATGAGCAAATGCAGAAGGTAACACTAAAGGAACAAGACTGAATGTTTTTTGCATTCACACTCACTCCAAAGAAGCCCACAGTATCAGTAAAAGCTCAAAAATCCCAAATACCAATTAATGAATAATCACGGAAGGAACAGAAAACATAACAGAAGGCACCATTGTGTCACTAATTTTCCATATATTGTGCACTTCTGGATGCAGTAGCTCAAAAATGCTGTAAGGGAAAAGGAAACAGTACAGAAGGAAAAGGGTGACCAGAGGAATAAAACTGATCCCTGATCAACAAAAAAACAAAATCTTCCTGTAAAAGTACTGGAAGTACAAGAACCTGTTTCAGTACAAGAAACCAAGGAAAACAAATGAAACTATCAGCAAGGAAAATTAATATCTCCTTTACCACAAAAAATATACTCAAGTAGAGAATGCCTCATGTTGCAGTTGCTAGAAAGGATGTTGTAGGTACTAAAAGGTACTATTATATACTGGATGGCTCCAGTATATAATAGAGCAGGTTAGATCAAGTTCTTCCCCTTTTATGCTGAGTACCTGAGAAGGTAACCAGCATAAAATAAAAGCACTATTCCGGGCTTGGAAGGTGCTGGGCTGTAGATATATCCTGTGGATACTAGGAACACTTGTGCAAACCTATCTCCTATGTGCTTATGCTTTTCTTCAGACATCTGCTTTCAGCCAGTGCTGGAGAAAGCCTTCAAGAGCAGATGATCCTTAAGACTGCTCCAGCACAGACATTACCATGTCATTCTCTTTCATTAGGTACTTTTTACAACACTGTTTATGTGTAACATGTCATCTCTAAAAGCATTTCAATGATCAAGAGACACAGAGAAAACAATCTATTGCATCCTTAAAATATTAACCTTGAGGCAGCAAGCCAAGCCAACATCAGCATACATAACCAATTACTACTATCAGAGATATTTCTAATGACACAAACTACAATATTAGCTAAGCACAGCTTCTAGTAATATAAATATTGAATGGTACATTTCATACTACTGTGCACATATCCTGACATCCAGCTAGGTCCACTGAAGTCACATCTTCTGGTAAGGACCAAAGACATAAACACAGATATTAGGCCTGAAGGGTACCAACAGTTGGTCCAAAACAACTTTTCACCTAACAACTCTGTATTATCTTCTGTCTTAGTTCATGAGCTGTCTAATACCAATGGGAGGTACAGATGATACAGTTATTAAGAGTAAAAATAACACATAATCAATCTGGTCTGAAAAAACTCCCCCACATCCTAGAAGCCTGTATTTAAACTGCTCTTAAACACCTCCCATGGTAGAGGTCCTACATTCTCTGTGGGCATCCTAAAAGGTTAAGACAGTAGACAGCTGAAATAAAACCTTCCCTAATTTTCATACTGTCTCCCTTACTGCATTTCATCTCCCTTTCAAAAGGTTAAATTGACTCCAAATACATCTCATGGCAGGAAATTGTTGTCCTAGGTATGAATGAAATTTAAATCATCCTTTATTGCTTTTATACTTAGATTGCAGGATATTGGCTTTGTATGTTCACTAAATTTCATGTTCACTAAATCCACTATATTTTTTTTCAGCCCTCTAAGTAGTGATTTAACACATTTAAATGCTTTCAGCTTTATAAAAATCAGGAATACTTTTCATATTCACTCTGGAATTCAAGTCACTCTTAAGTCAATTATTTTCATTTTCTGTTCCAGAAATTCAAGCCAGAAATACTGAGGTAACCAGCAGGAAAAAGGTCCAGACCAGAATAACACTTCAATACTCCAAGTAAACCCCTGCAATGTAGTACCTGCCATATTTTCTCCCTTAACAGGAGATGTTAGTGTGATATAATGTGATGTTAGTCAATGTTAAGTGTGGCATAATGAACAATCCTGACAACACCATCATATTTCTGGATTGAAACTACTTGATTATACTCTTCTTGAAGCTATTATTTACATCTTAATAAAGGATTGTCATTGCACTTCTTTAACAGCTCAACAGCAATCAAATAACAGTGAAAAAGCTCAGCTGAGAGTAAAAAGTATTTCATCCAGCTCTGTAAATTCAACAAGTATGTATGACACATACAAACAAAATATAAAATAAATAAAAATAACAACACAAAGTAAAATAGAAATAACAAATTATTTATGCTCAGAATGGGGACAAATGAATACACAATTTCAATAAAACTGCAGATAACTTTGGGCTTAGTTTTGGAATCAAATATAAAAACCACTCCAGCCTGCACCTCTCTGCACTCAGTCTCTATTACATGTCCAAAATTCTCAGTTTTACTGCAAGTCCATAAGAACCTTGCTTCAGATTTTATTAATGCCTGGAGTGTTTTTATTTCTCATTAGAAAGCAACAGTATCATAATATCCTACCTATATAGGTATTTCAAGTCTGAATTTTGTTTGGTCTATTGTCCGAAGAACTGGATTACATAACCACCTTTACTTATTGTCAAACAACTTTGAGCTCTATCAAGCACAAATCAGGCAAGAAAAGATTCTGGATTTCTTACCTCAAAATACCACTGGCTTTCCAGCAGTGAAATTGGAGTAGACTAAACAATTTAATAATATTCTTCCCAGAAGATGAAATTGGACTCAGTAATCTAAACTGTCACAAAAGTAATTTTTAAAATTTCTATGCCACTTATTTACACAGCCCCTCTTGTGTATGACAGAATGGGTCAGGTTGGAAGGGACCACAGTGGGTCATCTGGCCCAAGCTCCCTGCTCAAGCAAGGTTATACCAGAGCACATGGCACAGGATTGTGTCCAGACAATTCTGGAAAATCTCCAGTGAGGGAAACTCTGAAACTTCACCCCCACAGTGAAGAAATCATTAACTGTTATGCCACATCTCGTTCATGATTGCCTAAGACAAGGTCAACACTTTGAAGCAGCTGAGAAAGACACTAGAGATTGGGAGCACAGAAACACTAAGGCTAAGGTCAGTGTGGCACCTATTAGATGACTTCTGATCAAGTGTACATTGTCCTCACCTGAGTTTCCCCTTCCCTCTCACTGCAGGTTTGTACCAGCAGATCATTTTGGACAGTGCAGCGACACACATAGTTACTCCTTTGCTGAAATCTGCCAGAATGGACTAAACTCAATTCCAGGCACTGTGACCCCTGGCAGCAACTTCAGACAAGCAGGTGAGAGCAAGGATGCAGAGGTACCCTTAACTAATTCCAATTAGATTTTCCATACAGTTCTTGATCTGCTAGCAAAAGACTGAGAAAAACAATGTGAATGGAAAGGCCAGGAAACATTACTGATTTCTTGCCTTCTTGTTTCTATTTCTTTCCTACTTCCAGTGAGAATTCTGTGACACCTATCTACTTGTTCCTTAATCACTGAACATCAGTTGTGAAAATTCTCACTGAGAACAAATTATTCTGGTTAATAAAGAAATTAATTAATATGTGATTCCTCTCCTCCAAAACCTCTGACAAATTTTTATGGGATGAGGCTAGACAAGCTCAAACAGTTTGACAGAAAAGCCTTACACTACAGAAACCTGACAATTAGTCCTCAGAGTAACAAAGGGATTACACTGAGGGATATCCCTTTTCATGCTATTTCCCTTTTTCCTAAGGTAGAGAGTTGTTCATTATAAAGTGGCCATTAGTTAAAGAGACACTATCACCTGATCAACAAACATCCCTAAAGGCAAGAGGATGACACAGCACCCAGAATAGGCAGCTGCAAGACAGAATTTTGAATATGAAAGAAGAAACACTAAATATACAGTTTAGACCTTCAATCATCACAGAAGCAAAGACTACTTTACTTAGCAGTCAGCATAACATGAAGTGCTGCAGCAGCCAATATATTAGTATCACTAAACAGGAGCATGTATCTATCAATAATACAAACAGCAAATCTAGTTCAAGATTCTTTACAAGCACACAAAAATCAGATGGCATTAGAAGTCCTCCTAACAGTATTAAATAAAACAAGTTCCCAGAGATACTATGAACAGGCAAAAATTGTTTCCCTGCAATTTCTATTAGCTTTGAGCCACATAAAGAAAATTCAACACTTCATCTTTGTCTGCTACTCACAAATCAAATCTTCAGTCTTATCTGCATATAGCCAGCTGGTTTTTAAAATTCTGCTGTAATTGAGGAGAAAAACAATTAAGCAATATTATTAGTCATCTTACCATTGTTCCCTGGTGGTTGTAATGCATCTCCTGTCAAGCTACACCATCCGACTGGGAAAATATCTCGAGAATCACACCTGCACCAATAGTCAAATGCTCCTCTCCAACCATCAAATGTAACAAAAACTTCCTCTCCTTTAACATCTCCAATGGTTGCTGGGCAAATCAGGTATGGGTTCTTTCTATCTATAGCTTCAAGTTTCATTCCAACTTTAAAGCAGTTTGGCACAGGTTTTGGTGGTTCCTACAAAAATAAGCGTGGGAGAATATTTGTATTTCTATGACCTCTTGAAAAAAAACAGAACTAAGGAACAGTCCTTTATTTTTCAACAGTCTTACTTCTTATAGTCACTACTCTCAGGAAGTTATAGAACACATTCAAGGAAATTTATTCGTATTTCAAATTTGCCTTTGCTCTTCTGCACTAAAAAATCTTCATTCTATTCCCCCAAACATAGCTGGGATAATTAGCAAAATTCTCCATGACAGAAAGACCCTGATAAAAGTATTTACATAAGCAATAGGTTGCAACCAATACATTATGTCTGGGCAGCAAGACAGCCAAGACACTAAAATGAAATTATTACATGCTAATAAAGAAGAGGTTTGCAGAGCATGGATATTTCTGGGGACTGATAACTGTCTGGTAAAAGCTTTACCTCTCAATTAATCCATGAAAAATTCATTAGCATTGGACATTATTTATAGGCATCCGTTAACTCTGTTGGCCGTAGACCAATTCCAAGTGGACAAAAGAAAAACAAAAATCAAGGGAGTGTGACTGGCCTGAGTGTACCTCCACAGCAGGAGTTGTGATCTGACAGAACACAAATTACCACCTCAGCCTCAAGAATGTTATTATCCAAGCCCATCTCAGATGTGCTGCAGGCTAGCACAGAGAAGCATGGCTCATCACGCCTCAGAAAATTTATATTATCTTATCTAAAAAAAATTATAATTATATGAAGTTAACACCAAGTGATGTGATTGCAGGCCTGAACCCAACTGTTTGATTTGCTGACATACCTGTCAGTATCACTCCAAAAAGAACACACTTAGTATGGCAACAGGGTTTTATCACCTCAACAAAAAAATTGAACCAATTCATTTTAATATTAGTTATTTTTATATAATTTTCCGTATTTCACAGTAACTTACTCAAGAGTCATGTTTAAAAAACCGAATGACTTCTGTTATTTTCAACTACTTCCTCACTACATTTTAAATGAGTGTGTGCTCAAGGAAAATGTTTAACAAAACCTTTCCAAGCACTACTGTATTGCAATGGGTCTCATTCCCTATTATTTTTTTTTACTCCTGTGCCTATTCACATGACTACAGTGCTGTTAAGAAATGTGATATACATTTTATCTAAAATCCATGAGACAAAAAATGAGCAAACATAATTTTTTCGAAGTAACACACCATACTTTGAAGTCTCAGCTCAGGAAAAGAAACTGCCCTCTCTACAGACTAGAAGCAGATTCCTTTCAGTCTAGTTCCACAGCACGTCAATCCAGTTCAATGTCATTTTAAATAATAGTCTTCCCTTCCCTGTCTTTGCTGCAGACAACAGGGTAATATCTTAGCATCCTCATTAAAAGTGTAACCATGGACCAATTTATAGGAAGTTGTTTACTAGAAATGCCTTTCTTCTTACCTTCTTAAAGAATGCTGCAGGTGCCATTTCAGCTCCATTGAGAGTTCTTAAGAGAAACATTGGCCAAGAGGATGCATTCATCTGGAACCCTGAGGACAAACAAAAACCAAACAAATGGCCCTACTTTCAGTTTGTAAAATACAATAGGAGAAAAAGGTTATAAAGTCTGTTCACTAATGCCCCATTCTCTCTTTCAGACTTGGCCAAAATAGAAGTAGCTAAGAAGAAATGACATGGTGGCTGGAGCTGCAGAAAGCTGTGTGATTCATTTCCATTCTGAGTGATTTGCCTGCAAAATCACTCATCATAACATCAGGTATTACAGACTAATTCCTAGGATTTAATGACCTGCCAGTCCTAGTACAGGAGACCATTAGGTTCTCCCACACAGTCTCTGGTGCAGTGGAACTTCCCTGGCACAAGCACCCAGCTTTTACTTCAGGTTCTAGCTCATTTATTGAGAAGATACTCTTTTTATTTTTGAGAATCTAAATATTCTTTCAACAAACCACAGACAAAAAACCAGCACAATTGGTTATTCTCCCTCCATCATTAAAATAAATTCATAAATAGCCATAAAAACAAAGAATACCTAAGAGTGAACAAAAAAAAAGTAATTTTAATAAATCACGTATTATATTGAAGAACACAAACCGAATGGTCTTTCTATTTCATTATTCTTCATTAACAAGTGAATAAAAATCATAAACAACAATCAAATTTGTTTAGATGAATTACCTCATTCAAACAGAACAAAGGTTTGGCTGAAAACCTTCTTATTCCAGATAATCTCCCCTCATAAGAAACCCCTTTCCAGTTAAAAGATAAAACAAAACAAACAAAAAGTCCTTTTGCTTTCTTTGCTTTCCAAATGAATGTTTTAAAGTAATGAGTAAGATAACAGACATAGTGGACATTTTTTTCTGCTTCTTTAGCAGTTAGATGTCTGGAACAGTTCCACAGAGAAACAGACATAAAACAGCAAATTGGAATCTTTTCCACAAAGCAAATAGTACCTTAATCTGCCAAAAGTTCACAAGTTCCCTCATAACAGATCTTTAACAATTGTCTTAAAAATCTGTAACTAGAAAGGTGGAACATACCTGCAATTCTTGATCATTTAAATAATTTACTCATCTAAAATTTGATTATATGCTATACTGGTTCTTTAGCTCATAGCTTTAAGCTATTTTCAGTAGAATAAACAGTTTTCAAGCCAGAACTATCTATGCAACACCTAAATTAATGCAGAGCTCCTATGTGATAAATGGTGTCATAATTCTCCATAAGTGGGGACCACTGAGCTGATTGTCAGGCCTGGTTTCATAGCAGAGTCTTTATAAAACCTGAACATGTGTGGTTACTGAAACACAATATTCCCAACTAGGTAGCTCAGGAAAGATATACAAGCAAGACAGGAGTGACAACTAAACAACAGTTTCAATTAATTTCATTTGGCCTTTAAGTTGTCCTGGTAAAACCAGAGAAAATGCCAACTGCAACATAATTTGCTCAGAACATTAAGCCCTCAACAACAAAAAGCTCACCTATGGAAAACAGAGGCTGGAACAGGAACACTTTGCTCCAATAATCACTTTCTCAAAACCCTTATGCAACATGCATAATTAAAGCCATGTAAAAATCAGGTAGGAGGGACTATTTTAGTTAGTTATTATAATAGAAGTGGAACATTAGTATCCAGAAGGTTCCCAACTACTAAGGAAAAAAAAAAAATCCATTGGTTAAATGTCTAACAGGAGGTAATTATACACTCAATTAGCTCTCAGCTTTACCCAGGAACAGGATGCTGTAAAACTGCCAAAAAGGCTTTTTCAAAAATTTATCCAGGTATGCCAGAATGTTCGATTGCTGGAATTCAGCCTATCTCTAGAAAAATCTAGGGCAGGAGGGCCAAAACAGTGGCATTCACATTCTTTTCTGAATAACCAGCAATTCAGAGGACAGGTAAACTTACATGCCTGGGTGCAGAGAAACAGCTGCTTGTTACATGCTGCACTGCAGGCATCCTGACCAGGTAAGAGTTAGAAACAGTATCTGAGGTGAAAGCATCAACCTTTCCACTGATGGTCATGGAAAGTTTCTCCTCTTAATTAATCAACTGCCCTCATCACACATAACCAGAGTTGTTTTATTCTTCACTCTGGCTTAGAAACACATTTTAAAAACTGCTGTGCTCCTGAAGCCATATTTTTAACACTGTACAAGTATGCAACTGAAGGTGAGCTCTTCCATTTTCTATACTGGGATCACTTAATTCCTTCTAGAAGGTTATATCAAGAACCTCACAGAGATTAAACTGAGAAACTTCTTGGAAAAAAGAAAAAAAAAAACTTTTTCCCTGATGTCAGGAATTTCCAGTGTTTTCATTCAAAATCTCTATATACCCATTGGAAAGAAGGGAAAAAAAAACCCCTTTTGGGCTCAAACTATATCTGTCAGAAGCAATATTTTCCCACACTAGCAGCCTGGTTGCATTGCTTTTCTTGTGCTTCTGAAGGAGCACAACAGCACAAAAATCTACCCTTATAACCTACATGAATGATTATGTCAACTGTTCCTGTGTCAGTCTCTCTACAAACAAATCAAGATTCATACTGTAGTGAAATTATACTTTTCACTTCCTTTTTCAAACAGAAAAACTGGAAGTTGCTTCCAAAGCAGGATGACAACCTTTTTGAGAGGCTACTGAGATAAAGCATACTAAACCTCCAATAGGAACTCTCTAAGAATTACTGATGGCACCAAACCAGAAGTAGGCTCATAACGATAAGGTGGCAAAGCAACAGCAACGAATTTCGGTATACAGGTATTTTTTTTATTATTTTACAGTTTATTAATTTTATTATTTCTTGCATCTTCTAAAAATTACAAAAGATCACAAGATAACAGAGGAGAGAGGGCTCAGGTAAATTTTGGTCATTATTCTTCCTCTTTTTTGAAAGCAAAACTACTTGCAGATCATTGTGAAATCTTTAAATATTTCCATACATAGACTTTTAAGCTATTGACAAATACGGCACAAGAATGCAGATCTAAATATACAGGTTAATCACAGCTAAGAAAGACAAAGCCACATTTTACTACCTCTGGCAGTTTAGTCAAAGTTACCTCTGACCATTCACCAGGAAACAAGGAATTGCTTTGTAGAATTCCCTATTTAGTAAACTTCCTCAGTAAGACTAAACCCAAGCACTGTTTCTCAGTTTGAGGAGACACATTGTTGTCACTCACACTGCTCATGGAAGGCAAGTGAAGTTCTGCATATTTCTAAGCATAAGAAAGCTATGCCTTGTCCACGAGCATTCATTGTGCTCACAAACCAGCCATGACAAACTGATCTGACATTCCCGAACATATACTGGTTTGAGGCAATGAGAATATCATGCAGTCTAAGCCTGCAGTTTGCTAGAGCTCTGAAGTGCTGCTTTGACCACCTCCGAGTAAAAATTCAGAGCAGAATGCTGCAATTCTGCATTAACCCACCTTATGCTGCCTGTCCTAGAAAACAATTTGCTCAGTGCCCAAGGAAACCTCCTGACTGCCCTGCAAGGGTGTGCCTCCAGCAGCCCTGATGAGGCCTCCCAGGCCTGTAGCAGCCAGTGCCCTCTTGTGAGCTGCTCGGATGCACCAATGAAGAGCAAAGGGGCAACTTGGCTTTCTCCAGCTCTTTCCAAGGGCTTCCAACAGGAGCATGCATGGCCTCATGCAACAAAACCCTGTATACACGCACATGAGGCAGGCTGTGTGTGAGGGAACATTTACAGAATGAGCACATTAAATATTTAAGGGCCTACTAAAAAAAAAACCCAACAAACAAAACTGCTCATTCTTATATCAGAAGAATGAAAAAATAAGAAAAAGCCACAATTCACTTAGCCAGAATTAGTTTACTTACCTTTTTTCAATTAAACAATGGTTAGGTGAAATGTTCATACCATTAAATTTGCCAAGACAAAAAGGTAAATTTGACTTCCTGAACGCACCACTCCACACACATTTGTTCAGCAGCTTTGCTACTCACCAAGTGGAGGCTGGAGCATGCCCCCTTTCTTTTCACAGGTCCCAATGGGCTGGATGTCTGAGGAGTCCACAAGCCTCCAGAAATCATTTTTGTTGTCACTTCCATCCAGCCGCAGCCTCAGCCTGGCCCCAGTGATCCCAATCACTGTCGCGATGCAAACCGAGGTAACATTGCGAGGATCGTGTGCCTCCAGTTTCATACCAACCTTGAAATCGTTCGTGGGAGGAATTCTAGACTACAATAAAAGGTAAAAGACTTCTCCTTATTGTTGTTAATATTGCTAAATTTACCAGCCAGTTCAATATACAGCTTTATTTCCTCCAAATTCATCATAAAAGTGATAAATACGAAGAAGCTTTTAAGCTTTGAGTGTCCAGCAGCAAGACAGAAAAGGGAACTGAATAAACCTACCAACTGCATAAGTATGATGATTTCTAAAGAGATAAGGATGCTCAGAAGGGTAACAAGGGAATCTTCATGAAGACATGAACATAGGAGTGAAATGAATGGAATACAAGGACATTAGGAAACATGACATTCAACTCAAAAAAACCCCAAAAAACCAAAACACAAACCAACACACACATTAAAAAAAAATCCCAATCACAAGGTTTATTAGCTTCTAATTCAAAGGAAGTAATAATCCTCACTGTAATAATATTTTGCAAACCTAAATAAAATTTGGACCCTTCTGTATAGAAAAAAAAGCTTACATTACAAAGAAAGAAGACATGAAAAGGAGTTAGCGTTAACATTTTAAAGAAAGGAAACAGTCCTAAAGTCATATAAAACTTCTGTCCTAAGACAAAAACTGTAGCTTGTGCTTATTCATAGAGAACTGAATATAATCACAAAACTACAATGGAATGCCAATTTAATTAACACAGGCAAAAGAAAGTGACAAATGCAACTTGGTCTTTAGGCAGAACTTTTCATCACATGCTAAAGATGAAAAAAGGGGTATTTTTTTACTCATGTATCAACACACTATGGGCAGAGATTGGCTGGATTACAGTCTGATTACTTGCCTTCTGTCGTACTGCAATGACTTCACCTAATGATGTTCAAAGCTTTGTATTAACACTAACTGGGATGGAATGCCTCTCACTATTCTCTTTAGTTGTGTCCTCATTCCCAGCCTGAATTTTATTGATGGAATTTTTGGCCAACACTATAATTTAATTTATTTTTGCACCTTAGCAAATAGAACCAAAAGCTACAACTGACCCTTTCTCAGTACCCTTTCGACAATGTAAACATGCACTGAAATTTCTCTTAGGAGATGACAACTATTCTCCTATCACCCTGGAAACTCTTCCTCTGCAACTCTTCAGTACAAAGTTGGTTTTGAATACAGACACCCAGAACTGTAAGCAGCCTTCCCCACGACATTTAGCCCATCCAGACTAACAGAGTGTGACTTCTAACACAGGAGGCACGTTAGAATACCCAAAACCATGGCCATTCACACTCACAGGAGTCCTGTGTCAGGTGGGGTCCCACAGCAGGCAAAGTGCCCTTACCTGTCTGCAGACACAGGAAAAGACAGAAGAAATCTGCTCCTGCAACAAGTGTTAGTGATATTTTTTCTCCACCATATTTTAATGTCTAAAATACATCTTGGTCTACTTGCTACATTGTGCAGGTGCACTATTTACAACACACCCTAGATCAACAGCAGGAGCCCTGGAGGAGCCTGAGCTCAAAAGCCAAAGAGGAGAGCAGAATTCAGTGAGCATCTGCCACTGCTGCACTCAGACAGCAGGCTGGCTGAAAGGGGAGCTCAAGCATATTAAATTTAAAGGGCAATTCAATTTCAGGATATTGTTCGTCAAGCTGTTATTTTGTACAACCAGGAAAAGCAACAGAAATTGAGAAACTGGGGAGTTTGTTCCTTCACCTGTGGAAAAGGTGAGCTGGTTTAAATTCCAATAACTCAAGGCATTCTACTAAAAAGGTAAGTCCTCCGTGCTAGTTTGTCTTTAAATAAAATAACAAAACCTCACTCACTAACAACCTTGCTTTAAGTTCTGCTCAAACCACAAGGGACTGAGCTTTTATATTTAAAAATTTCAACTGCTTGGGAAAAAGTTTTAGGGCAAGAAAAAGGAATATGAAGTACACTGAAATTTTAAGTAGTTATCAAAAACAAAGCAATAGATAAAATACCTTCTAAATTAAAGTATCTAAATTAAGATAAATACTTTAATCAATTTCCATTAGCTGTGTCTTAATTTATTGTAGAGGCTTTAATTTATTGTTCCCCAGGTAATATTTAATTACTGCAAAATTTAAACTTGTAAAATTCTCAAAGGTCACAAATTCTGGATGTAATTGTCAAATTAAGTTTCTCTCTGCTCTTCATTCTTTGGCTGGCCACAGCAGTGTATTTCTTTGCATTACACAGAGTAATAATGATATGTACAATTCATGTGTAACCCAATAAAAGTCAAATTAGCCCTACACCAAGAACAAGCAGTTTAGATTTTAAAATCTGCAAACATTATGTAGTGAGAGGATGTCGCTCTGCACTTATCACCATTGCATATCACTTTCCACTTAAAGGTCAACTCGTGGAAAAATTGAAAATCTGCATATGCAAATTGTTTTGAAATTTGTTATGCACATAAATTAAAGCTCTTCTAACTCACACACTCCTCCTTAAGCAATCCACGTCACTTGGATTTATCTCCATCATTGCATGTCACCTAAGCACCTCTATTCAAGGCATTATTTGGTTGCTCAGTTCAAACTTCTTGTGCATTACTAGGGAAGAGGAAGATGCAAGAAAGGCACATGGAAAGGCTTTGAGCAGCTTTCTGCAGTAGTTACATTCCTTGGGAGCAAACATTCTGGTCATGGTGGTTCATGGTCTGTGAGTATGGCATTAACCTCAGAAAGATTCAGGGACAATATACCACCCTCTGCCTCTACCCAGGAGGAGCTGGATGTGTCTTCCTTGTGAAAAACACATACTGTGAAACTAATTTCTGGAGCTCCACTCAGAGCTATGGACACCAGTGTTTTTAGTCACCTCTCAATGAAAGCAGCATGTGAGGGGTTCTTTGCCCTTTATCCTCATATGCAAAGAGCAAGCTGAGATTCAAGATCTAGCATGAGGAAATGCTACCACCTGTGTTTCTCTCTCCTTATTCTCCATTCCTGCAGCTGCTTCAGACTCACCAAATGATGGTTTCTCTCCTCACTATTCAATTCATGCTGCTTTTTATTTGGGCCCCCACTGAAGGCCAATATCATTTACAGTACAATCAGACCACCAACAGACCCTAGAAAACAATTTCAAAACATGACCAAGCCACTAAACTAGACATGCACTGCTTGTCACGCCTATTACACTTCTATGAACCTGAACAATCCAATTCCTTAGCAGCTATCTTCCTAACACAGTGAGGGCACACAGACCAAAATGAATCCTATTTAACTTTACACTGACAAGATACACCTCAGCTTGGGAAAACAGAGAGAAAGATGCCTAAAGAGATCGACTCAGTCTCCAGGGGGCTGAATAACTGCAGGTCATTAGCTTACACAAGATGGTAGATTTATACTGCATGATGACTGCACATACCATGGTGACTTAAGCTTTACCTTTCATATTTTCCAGATTCTGTACTGCATTAGTATATAACTCTGAACTTCATATAAAGTGTTAGCAAGTTCTCTTCACAGTTTAGTTAGACAAAACAATCCTTTTCCAGTCCAAGAACCAAGGACACTGCTGCAGCTTCAGGCCCAAAAATTATAAACAACAGTGAACTGAGGAAAGCAATCTGGGAGGATTGGACTTCATAACCTGAGGCTGTAATTGGACAATTAACCCCAACATGTAAATGGACCAAACCTTATAAAAGCATGAAAACTCACGACCCGTCATCCATCTTGGTTGTAGCCCCAGCCAGGCTCTTGTACTGCCCAAGGTGTATCCTTTAAAGACCTTTTTAATAAATACCTACTTTATCCCTTTAACTGTCTAGCCTCTGTTCTAGGCAGCCTCTCAAGGCATCACCCAAACCACCAGGTAGGGGGGAGCAAACTTGTAGAGTGCAGTGTAAGACAAAACAGTACATTAAACACCCTTCATTATAAATCCAGTATTTCCTTTGTATTCCCATATATTCCACTTGATTTTTTTAAAAAAAATTAGTATCTGTTACCCTAGAAAGTATCTGTTACCTAGTAGAAAGCACTCCATTCAGAGTGCTAGTTAATAATAGTTAAATATATTAAATATATTAAAATATATTTAATAATATATTAAATATATTATAGATCCAGGAAAAAAGTGGTGACTACTATACACACATCTTATAGCTAGACAGAATTGAAAGAAATCTTTCAAAAATGGGACAGAGGAAAGACTCCTCTGATAATCTGCCAAATTTTTAATTCTCACTAAAACCATGGTAGCACTAAGATTATTGAAAAAAAATAGGAAACATTTTTGAACACTGACAAGGCTGTTTTCATTAACTAGTCTTTTTTTTTTTTTTTTTTTAGGAAAACACAGTTCAAAGATACAATTTTAATGAAATCTTTAAAATTTGTCTTGAGGCAGAAACCAAGAATGAAAAAACTTCTGTAGCTAGTAACTGCCAAAACTGTAAGCTACTGATAACTACAGATCAAAAGAAGTCAAATGGGAAGGGTGCAAGCAGTCTAAATATGGAAGTTTTTCTAGGATCATCCTGTAACAGGCATACATACACACACACTTCCAAAATAGTATCTGGCATACCTGTCTGAAACAATGCAGAGGGGCAGCTACTGATTCAGTCTCTTTCAGATAATCATCCCAATTAAACTGTTCTGGAAGACACAAGATAAAAAAAGACCATATATACAGTTTTTTAAAAGGGAACTTAAATTAAATTAGGATTTGAGGACAGAAAACCCAACTATCTTGTAGAATACATTTTTTTCAAGAGCAGAATCATTCTCAAATGCAAACTCCACCTATGAAATACATACAGACCTTGAAGGAGCTTCAAGAGTAATGTTAATTTACAGGGGTGAACACACAATAGGCAAAATTAATATAAACCTTCCTTCAATTTTTTTTTCCTGCTTCACATGCAAAATGATCCAAGTCAGAATATCTAGATTCAATTCTCTGCATAAGGATCTCCCAAGCATCCTTATATAAATCACATTAGCCTTGCTGTATCTCAGTTCCCCCAACAGCAGGGTTGATATGATAACCTCATGAGTACTAAGATGATATACATTGAAAAAACACAGACACATAGATACTGTTGAAGTATGTTACAAATAGTATCCATTAGAAAGCAAAAAGATTAGCATAGCCTTCCAACTGCATCTTTGTCTCCTTTTATCTGAAGTCACATAAAGGTTTGTTTTTGCAGAATATCATGTAATATGGTATATACAGGTAAATACTATGGCAATGTTAAGTAATAAAATCATGGCATTTTTTCCAGTGTTAATAGTATACAGTTAATAACAGTATTTCCAGTGTTAACAGTGTTATTGTTTATGTGTATGGGCAAGGGGATTCTGCATTTGATTTAACTAGTGTTATCAGTTTTGCATGAATGGAAAAATAGGAAGAACTAGCACCAAAGATATAAACAAGCACATTAATTATTTTAAAACGAAGTGTAAGAGAAAAGCTACGATGGCACAGCTAGTAATTTTGTTACTAAATCATCTAAGTGAGCTCTTTTGGGTTTTTTTTCCTTGTTTGGACAGCTGGCGTTTTTCAGATGTTCCTGAAGAATAAAGCACTGATTAACCCCAAAATGATGCAGTGATGCCACCCAGTGGCTCAGCAACAGCCACTCACACGGCCCAAGGCAAAATTCTTGGGGATGATGGAGAGAGCTCGCCCCGGGTGTGCCAGTAATTCCTCCAAAAATGCCACTGGGCACAGACACTTAAACACATCTCTGCAGTTTTCAGCAGAGAGGAGAAGCAAAAAAACAATCAGAAATTGGCAGCATCTTCCAGCACTCACACCCAGCTTCTCTGAAGGATGTGTGGTGGCTCAAACCCAGAGTCTGCCTGCAGCAGCACAGCATTCAGCTCACAATATCAAGTGCCTCAAGCAAGAGGGAACCATCCCCTTGGCCTGCTGAGGTCTTGGGTTCTGGTGAAACAAGATTCAAAAGTGTAGGAATCATCTGTCCTTGGCACTGCAGAAGCCATGTGCTTGTTAGCTATGTGAGAAGTCAATAACAAGTCAGCAAAATGTCAAAAACTGATAATTTGGTGGTCTGGAATATATGCAGGCTGGTAACAAAGACACTTCTACACAACATCTCGGAATTTCACCTATTTTGGAATGAAAATTTTATTCACACATTTATATAGTAACGCTGATTTTGTATTACTTGCAAAAGGCAAGACACATCAACTAAAGGAAGGCAGAAATAGCTCTTCAGAGCCTTCCCCAGAAAGTAGCCTTCAGATTTGTTGCTCTTTTCATTAGCAGTTTAAGGAGGGTGCAAAAATTAAATATTATGAACTGATAGCAAGTTTTTATCTTACAAAATTCTTCTTGGACTCTAATAATAAAGCTGCCACTTCAGGTTGTCTTCTGATTAAAAAAAAAAAAAGTTTTTCAATCAGACCTTACCTTAGTAAATCACTAATTCTACATAATTAAATCTAGTCAAAAGAAAGCATTAGTTGTGTTCCAGCTGTCTCAGATCTAACACGATGTGAACGCTGTAGAAATGCATCACAGCCTCATTGTGTTAAGGACTGTACAAATACAGATACTTCAGTGACATTGAATTTACCAGAAGAAACCATCATTCATCTCCTCCAAAAAAATTACATAGTAACATTTCCCAAATTATCTCAATTTTAATAACTGGATGGTGAATTTTGCGGGATGACTAAAAATACAGAGGGAAAAAAACAGTTTTGTTTTTTCAACTGAACATTTACTAGAAAGACACAGAAGGTATCACAAGCAGCCAGCTGCAGATAAAGCCAAGAGGAAAACAATGTTGCCTAGCTCTTTGCTTTAAATCCTGGCTATCAAAAGCTCTTGCATCAAGCAGAAATGTCCTAGAGTTAAAATTAGAAGCTCTCCACCTGTGAAGACACACTGTATTAAATTAGAGCCAAGCTCGCAGAGATGCTGCTAATTATCATTTAATTACTGCAGTTACTGCAGGAATAGGAGATACATGTATGTTTGCAACATGTAAGATGCATCTCTAGAAAGATAAGCACATTGAAAAAATATCTACACGAAAGCTTCTCTGTATTTTCAGAGTACACAGGTAAAGAAGCAATTGTATTTTACATATTTCCTAATTCTAAAGACCCTGGAAATATGCAGCTTCTGACAACCAGAAATCTTAAGAAAATGAGCTCATACTAAATAATTTAATGTGCATTTCTCTTCACACTCAAATCTGCAGGCTGAATTGAACAGCTTAAGAAAAGACCGTTATGCAACAACCACAACGTTATAACCCACCAGTACAGTGAAACTACAGAGGAAAAGAAAATTTTGTGCTGAAGAACAAACCAGCATATACTGGAAATGGAACAAAATAAAACCCACACCAGAAGGTAACTAGAGCTTTTTGTAAATGAAAGAAATATTAGTTTATAACCAGCACAGGAGTGAGATTTTTAAACAGTGATTCAAAACAAGCAGCAACAGCAAAAAAGCCTGACTAATTTAAAAATGGAGAGACTGAGTTTATGTCACAGTTGCTTGTGTTACTGGTACTGACGCTATGGGTCAATGACCCTCAATGTTCTCTGCAGTGCTGTATCAATACCTTACCACTTCTTGTCAACCCTGCCAATTCCAAAGTAACGGAAGCTAGAAGGGACCCCAGGAGGTCTCTAGTTCAGCCTCCTGCTCCTCCAGGGTTCCATCAGACTCAATGTGAAGATTTCTTCATCAAGGAGGGATTTTTTATGCTCCAGCCTGTATTTGCCACTTCTCCTTCCACAGTGGCTGTGAGAGGAGCCTGGCTCTGTCCCCGTTCCATCCACCTGACAGGCAGTTGAAGACATCATGACCATCTCCCATAAGCTTTCTTTTCTTTTAACGGAAAAAGAAACATTTCTTCTGGTCTCAGTACCAGTTTTTTGCTTACATCTTGCGTTCCGACTCCTTCAATTTTTTGCAGGACTTCGAGCCAGCCTGCTCCAGTACAGCAGCGCCTTCCTTGTACTGTGCAGCTGCAAACTGAAGCCAGTTTTCCAGAGTCGCCCGAATTCCCCAAGGCAGTGACCGCCTCCTCTCGGCCTGCAGCCCGCAGCCCTGCCCGCACGGTCCCCGTGCAGCTGACGTCTTCCGCCACAAGAGCTCGCTGCGGGTCCGCACTCAGCCGCTGCCTGCCGGTTCCAGTGGCTTTCCGGAGCAATTCCTTTCCAGCTTCCCGCCTGGGGAGCTGCAGGGCTCCGGGCTGCCCGCGGCCAAGAGGGACTGTCCGTCCACCACGGAGTGGATCCTCACCGGAGTCCTGCCATTCCATTTCCCCAGCACTGGCAGGTCCATCTGATGGGCAGCCCTGCCCTCCAGCTTACTGGCTACTCCTCTCCGTTAGAGGTTGCCCACAAACCGGTCTGGCAGTGTGTTCTGTCCCATCATCCCCAGCTGACAATAAGGCATAAAACAGCATCAGCCCTAGTACTAACCTCTAAGAAATGCCACTAGCTGCCATCTGCCAGGTGGACCTTGCACTGCCTGACAGTCCGCTTAATTTTTCGTCCACCTATCCAAACCACACCACACCTCATCAGTTTGGCTGAAAGGGCACTACAGGAATTGTACAGAAAACCTTGTTGAAGAAGAGATGAAAAACATCTACTGCTCTCTCCCATTTCCAGAATAACTAAGCACAAAAGACAATCAGTCATGCACAGTTCACACTTGGCAAATCTACCTCCACTGTTCCTAACCTCATTGTTGTCCTTCATTTGCTTAGAAATGGTTTCCAGAAATATTTTCTTTATAGTCTTCCTGAAGACTTAGATTGGGCAGGCCAGCCTGTAATTCCCCAGGTGCTCCCATCTTGTCCTTCTTCACAGTGTGTACTATTTGACATTTTCCATTCTGGTGAAACTCCCTCAATCACTACAAGTTCTCCAAAAGGAGCAAGAAGCCTCGTTGTGACATCAGTCCCCTGCCTCAGCACCCCTGCAGGTGTCATATTTGCTGCCATGAATAAGTGGATGCCCAGTTTGTTGAAGTGCTCCCCATCGTTTTTCACCATATGTAATTCTTCAGTTTAGTATGAATCAGAAGTTTTACAAAATTTTAACTGAAGATTTAAACTATGAATTATCACTTGCAGATTGGTAGAATTTAAGATCCTGGCTTGTTCAGGTTAATACAATACAGTATCACCACAACCTAAACACTGTTTGGGCAGATGAAACATGTCATATCTTCTCAGATCACCCTGAGGTTCTCTTGGCACCCATCTGAGACTTTGGACATGAAGATGGATCTTTTCTAGTCTTCATCCCTCTCTTCTTCAAAGATGAGATTTCCTTTTAATTTCTGTTCACACACTCTTGCAAATACAGCAGTTTAAGTGTAAAGTATTTCACACTCCGCTTTATACCTTGTACCTCTTTCTATATGTTGTGATCCTTCAGTTAGAATTTTTCTCCTCCTCATGTCTTTCTCTACTCACTTTAGTCTGATTCTTTTTTAACCTATTCTTCTCAGACCTGTATCTCCTCTCTGACTTCTCCTATTACACATCCCCCTGGAAACTCTGGAGGCTTCCTAGTTGC
The DNA here is from genome assembly GCA_024734555.1 of Trochalopteron elliotii. NCBI lineage: Eukaryota > Metazoa > Chordata > Aves > Passeriformes > Leiothrichidae > Trochalopteron > Trochalopteron elliotii. Next base: position 495,969 of record JANPWX010000044.1, on the reverse strand, counting down.
TAGTCCAAAGCATTGTATGGCATCTTTCTTCATCTAGCTTCAAGAGGCTCTTTCTTCTCCTTTGCCACCAACAAGCAACAACACAGGATAAAAATTATCTTGTCTGTAGAAAATCAGAGATTTTTCAAGAAACTCCTCTCTCTTTGACAGAACTGAGCCTAGATTTCATGAAGAAGTTCAGTTTCCAGACACTAAGTTAACAGCACAGACCAAGTCAAGAACACAAACGCAGAATAAACCTTGCCTGCTTAGCACTGCTTCTCCACAAAGTTTTTTCAACACCTTGCTCTCAACTGCAGGAGGAGGCAGGAACATTTTCCAGTGACTCATGAAATATGGTTATCTTATCCACATATGAAAAGCACTTTGCTGGTGGAGGGGTGTCTTACAGCACTCTGTCTGTCATGTCAGACAACATTATTTAAAACAGACACACTGAGTCCAGTTTGACTGGACCTCCTTTTACACTGCAGAAGAGGGAAAAAGAGACAAATACACTTCCCTCTCTGGCTCAAAGCAACAGGGACAAATAACAAAGATGACAGGTTGCCTGCAGAGGTTGTGGATTCTCCTCTTCTGGAGGTAAGTTTTCTAGATACAATCCTGATTAACGTGCTTAAGGGGCTCCTGCTTGCGCAGCAGATCACATTAAATTGACCTCCAGTGGTTGCTTCCAAGCTTAGCCATTCTGTGATGGCCAGAATCCCAAAAAATGAAAAAACTGGCTCTGCCAAATGTAACAGCTGAAGGCTGTACTATGACTGGTATTGTATCTTTTATGCCAAGTCATTGCCTCAATTGCCCAGCTAAGGTGCTGGTATCCTGACATGTTTGATCAGTGGCTATGCTACTGGTCTCCACTGGTACCCAAGAAGAATCAGACCATCTATCAGGAGTCAGAGGGCATAGAAAAGTGAGCAGAGTGAGAGTTTAAATAATTCAGTATCATTTTTCCAAGAACTCCTGAAGAGATTTTGTACTTTATTCAATGCTACTCATGACATTTCTTACTGTCCCAAATTCAAGCAAACAACATGAACATGCAAAGGGTATTGAAGGATGTTGCTATTGTCTCACTGCAGGCCACAGAAGCTACCCTGACAGCAATCTCATGTATACACTGCCTTATGGCACCTGCTGAGGATAGTAGAGCCTAAGTTAGCTAAGAATTTGGATCCTTTCTAGTGTGTACTTTTCCTCAGTTTACTAAAAAAAACCACAAATTCTGTTTCCAAATCAATTATTTAAAGTCAAATTAGAATCCCAGGCAATTTAATCCAGTTAGCAATCATAAAAACTCCAGACTATTAAACTGAAAATCCTTCTTTTGACACCAGGAAATACACTGAGAAAACAGAAGGTAACTGCAGCAGAAAAGGCATGAAACTGAGAAATACATGATGAGAAGAACAGACAAATCAGTAATGGTTTAAAAATGATAATGTTTACACAGCATCTTTAATTGTACATACAAAGAGTATTTATCTTGGCTAGTAAAACTAGCAGGTTCAACTCAAGCAGTTTCTACCATCACTTTCTATACCAAAATATACTTTCCTAACAGCTAGACAAAAGCAAAGGTATGTTTTTAACCACCCACCAGTAATAACCCAAGAGACTCCAACAAGGAAAAAAAAGGTCAGAAAATAGTACAATCCAAACACAGACCTTTTCTTTCAGAGTATCTTAACTGATAACCTGACAGCGGCAATACCTACCACTTTTTAAAGATGGGTTGTTTGCCTGCTGATTCTTTCCATTTTTCTCTTTTTTAATATTCTTTGAATCTAAAAGACAAGATTCCATTACATAATAAATGTAATATTCACATCATAACGATGTCCAGCATAACACAGAACATTTTCAAACAATATAGAATATCTTGTTGACTTTATTTTATTCATTTCAATGCATAATCAAAAAGGTATTTATACTCTAAATTTAATCACTGCACTATTTTCCCTTCAAAAGATATTGGAAAGTACTGCATGAAAAAGCAGAGTTTTTGACTACTTTATATCAATTATTAGAATAAATCTAGTTGCAGAATACAGAGTATCAGCTCCACAGACAGCAATCCTGTCCTGTTTTTTAAATTTAACTTCAACCTACACATAACTTGAGATCCTAAAGATGACTAGATACCTTTATACATCTGGTTATACACAGATCATGTGAACTGAGAAACAAGGAAAAAAACCATTCTAAAACCGTATTTCTGAGTTAAAGATTTCATTCTATATTGAGATTCTTTAACACTCAATATTCTCAATATAAAATTCTCAAATACTCAATGCAGCTCAGTGCACATATCAGTTATTTAAAAGAATCATTCAGGAGAATCTACCCTCTCTATCATTAATCTTGGCACACACACAGGAAGGGGTCTGCCATATTTCATTTTTGATGGATTCCAGCATGTATGAGAGACACAGGAGAACTGGGCAGCTATGATGGAGAAGACTGAGAGACACAGTTCCACTCATTCCTTTTAAAAGACATTGTTTGGTGACCTGCTTTTGACACTCATGGACTCGAGTGCAATTCAAATATGATACTGACCTGACAACAAAAATGAAAGTACATTTTCAGATTTAAAAAGCTTTTTTGTTTTCACCAAGACCTGCATAGGAGAGTAACTCTCTTGGTCTGAAAATGCCTCAGTACTGAGAATGGGGCTGCTCCTCTTGTTCTGCTTGTGCCTAGCCACACCTTGGGTTATCTCACTTACCCTGAACTGGTACAGGTGGAGGGAAGGCTCACTTTTACTGCAAGATTGCATTAGTAGCCAATTACTAGTAGCTGTATTCACTCTCTTTTAAGTCTACAGCTACTGATTGACTTGCTCTTGAAATAAAAACACTCCTGACCTAGAATGTGAAGCATTTGGTGACAGAAACACTTGAAATACAATGAGTTGTTCTGCAGCAAAGCCCTAACAGTGTTTCTTTTCTGTAAGTAAAGCATTTCTTGAAACATACTGACAAGCAATGTGTGGTGTTCAGCACTTCCACCTCACATCTTTCATTATGAAGGAATTGCCACATAATGCAAGAGCTGAGTCATGACAATCTTCTGTCACCAGTCCCAAAACGCTCCCCTACCAGTCAGTGCAGAGAGAATAAGCCATCCACGTGGCTCTGTGCTTGGCATGATGTGATGCTCCTTTGGCTGGAGCACAGCAATGGCCGGGGAACCCTTGGAGATGGCCAGGCAGGGCCTCACCATCCAGAGCCACCCCATGACTCCGTCCAGGAGCTACCAGGGGGTGGTGGCACTGGGGGCAGCCCCAGGACTGGGTGCCATCCCAGGGGACAGGCTGGGATGGACCACAGGGCCAGGCTGTGGTGATCTGGAGACTGGCCCTGCTGCAGCATCACTGGGGCAGGGGCTGACATGGGGCCCTGGGCAGGGCAGGGGGAGGCCCCAGGTGACTCAGGGTCATTAAAGCCCATCAGTGTACTCAGGACCATGACACCTTCCAAGAATAACCCAGACTTCACAGTCCCACAAAATCACTGCACAGGCATACAACTGCACAAAATACACTGCAAAAATACCACCTTTTTCTCCTAAAGCAGACATGGGCAGAACTCCAACTCCTTTGAAAAGGAAACAAAACGCTATGTTTACTCCTTGACTTAATCTTCTTTCTTGACTTACAGGCTCTTTCTTCTGGAAGAAGTTTGAATTGGAAAATTTTCTATGATATGGCTTCCTGAAAAAAAATGCTTATGAAGGTCAACTTCGGATGGAACTGCTGAAATTATTTGGAACAGTATCCACAGAGCATTATCTAATCCCAGTACTTCCTCAACAGTAGGGCTTTAACCCACACAAGTGGATACCCTACACAACTACCTGTGGGCATCTAAGAAGGGATAATGCTAAAACAAGTTCACTCACACTGAAAAGATGCAAGGCTAGCATTCACCTTCTCCATCCTACAGGTCAAAATACATTTCATTCAGCCTCTTTGGGATTGAGCTGAATCCAGCTACTTTTCTTCTAGGAGGCAGCAATCAACAGAAGGACCTTTTGCCATGTTCTATAACTTCAGTCAGGTTTTCCCACTAACAGTCATGGTACTTGGACATGGACATCAGGCTGTCAGCTATCAGAACAAATAACTTCCCAACCTGACTGTGTCCAAAAAGGAAATCAGTAAGTCTCTTATGTGGAACTCCACTGAAAGAAGAGAAGTAATAAAAGTTTCCTGCAAACACCCAAAGCTTGAAAGGACAGAGTCATGAAAGAATATCTACCCAACAGTGCCAGATTAAAAACAAGATGACAGCCTTTCATGATGAGAGACATCAAGAACAGGTGAAAGAATGTGAAAAACTGCAGCCTGGACACCATATGTGCTCTTGCTGACAATCACTACACAAATTATTTATTCCCTGTACCAGCTAGCTTCAGTGCCTCTTTCAAAAATACCATGGAAAACATGAAAGTTGAAACAAAACACTCTCGGCAACATATTTTTCTTATCAGTCATTAGAAAACTCTAAGAAAAGAAGAGATGATTATATTAATGAGAAGTGGATTTCTCAAAACCATTTTAAACAACTATTTCATTTGAGGTGGAGGCATTTTTATTCCCAGAGAACACAAAGCACTGTCACTACCACTTGTTTTCGACGGTCGGAAATCTCCCGTTTAAAATGCACAAATAAATCTTACCCAGCATACACAGAAACATCCAAGAGCAAGTCTGAATAAAACCAAGATTGCTTTCAAAGGATCCCCTTGCTTTTATGCATTTCAACTTTCTTCAGTGGGATGCTAGAAATGCTGTTACAAAGCTGGAATGTTTTGTCCAAGCAGATGCAAAGCTACTAGCAGGAAGAATTACCAACCCATTTCCACATGAGACACCCTGTATCTACTGCCACCCCAGAAAACTTCCCTCCAGTCTGTATTTCACAGTCACTACTTCCCAGCCTGTACTTCCCAGCCTTGTCCAGGTGTGCTTTTTCCAATGGTGGCAGTTACGGTGGATAAAAAATTATGGTTTATTTTCAAAAATACTATAAGGAAAGTAAGATTTTATTGAAACAAATTTTATAAATATTAATCTTTTATAAACATATGGAGTTTTTTTACACATGTCAATCTACATTTAAAATTCTGATATTCTATATTTGAATAAATTCAGTTTCCAAAGATCACAAAAAAAAAAAATTAGCCAGAAGGCTATTATTCAAATCACTGGGCTGAACAAGATGACTCTCTCTGCATATGATTGGTCAAACTTTGAGGTCAAGCCTCAAAAAATGAGGTAATGAAATACATAATATGCACCTGTGAATAACTGTACAGGTACAAAGAATATTTTCTTTTTATCCCCTTGCACATTCAACTCCTAGCCACATTCAATGTCTAATACCTTGACACCTGAAAAATTGACTTGAAAACAGGTACTCTGTATATTGGAGACAGAAGAGACTTATTAGTCCTAGAGTCTTGAAGCCCATGGTAGCAAAAAAAAAAAAAAAAAGGTCAGCTTAATTCATCATCTATCTTCCCCTGTCCATTTTTGAAAGGAAAAGTTTCAGTTTATTTCTCAGTCTAAAATACACTATGTGTTAGATCACTTGCCAAAACAAGAGTTAGAATGAAATTCTGTTTAATCAAATGGACTTAATTAAATGCTATTCAGGTCTCTAAAAAAAGCCAAGGAAGAACAGGATAGAATTTCTAAAAAAGTTTTCAAAATAAAGTAATAAATGTAAGTACATAGCATTTATATATTTGCTATGTATCCATACATATTTAGCCTATACCATGTACAGGTTAAATACCCCATGAAAGATTTCTTTCTTTTAGTGTAGCAAGATTAGAGTACAGCATATACTAAAATTTTAAAAGCAACATATTCTATTGTTCACCAACTATTTCTTTTCTAGAGTACACTTCATAAGCTAAAGCTTTAGATACAAGCCAAGATTAGAGTAAGGTTATTTAACATAGTGCTTTCTGCTTACTGATTCAAAACTCCATGTGTTTACGTAACTCCCACCCTATCTGTAACCACAGAATTTTGCTGATAAGATTACTCAACAGAACACAGGCAAGAGCAACCACATCTATCACTTAAGAAATTAGAGACAAAGGGAAAAAAAAAAAGACAAAGCTATCCTGGTTGACTTGTGAACACCAAATAAAATTAAAAAAAAAACCTAAAAAAGCAAACACACAAAAACACACACACAAAAACACACACACAAAAACACACACACAAAAACACACACACAAAAACACACACACAAAAACACACACACAAAAACACACACACAAAAACACACCAAAAATAAACAAAAAAACAAACAAAACAAAAAAAAAAACCAAACCAAACCAAAAAAACTAACCACCAAAAAAAAACCAAACAAAAAAACAGAGAAGGCAGTGGTAGAGCTCTGGGCAAGGATAATCCTGGTGACCAATGTGTATTTCCTCTTATAATCTCCTGCACTTAACTCCAGTTTCTTGCCCAAGATGCTTTAAAACTCTGCAACTTCTTTCTAGAAGACTTAACCTTTCAGCAAATTATATGATTTGTCTATGTGATGGCAAGCATCATGTCTTTTAACAGTAATAGTTTTCATCCCACAATGGTGTACTACGTGAGAAGACATGTATGTGCTGTCTTCTAATACTTGTTATTTGTTCCTTGTCCAATGTGGGGAAAATGAAGTTCACAGTCATGCTTTCAAGACTTCTGCAGCTATCCCTTATCCCTTGAAGTCTTCAACTCTCCTGGCTGTTCAAAACATGGCAGGGTACCACTCTTCTCAAACAAACCCTTGTCTTTTCCTGATGTATGTGAAATACCTTCGGGTGACAGAAACTTCTGCTCTTCCCGTGCCATACAGTTACCCACCCTCAAATGAAGTTTACTAAAACAAACCCAAGAATTACCATTGCTCAGGAAGGGGCCTTCTTCTCACTCCCTGCTACAGGGTTGTGAGCACCTTTTAGCTACCTTTCACCACACCTCACTGCACATAGTTGAGGATATCCAGACAGAGTGAATATGAAATTTCTCCTTTCCTTTCTTTTTGTGCTTCCCTAGCAGGAATCTTATCTTATCTGCTTGGAACAGGGAGTCTCTTTGACTATATTTAGACAATAGCCATGCAGAAAACCTACAAGAGAAGGGGACAGACTTCCTCCATAAACTCTTGGTGCAACAATTAAACAGATGACTCCTGCCATTACAAGAAAATCTATTCTAGCTAAAGACAATTATTTACCAAGGGAACACACAAGCACATAAAGCAGCTTGGGTTGAAGGTGGAAAGCTCAAGGAAAGTACAAAAGTGCTAGTAGCCTTTTATGGGGGAGGACTACCAATCTGGAAGCTTTCAAAGCAGCAGCAACATGACTTCAGACAGTGGATCTTTTGCTCTTCATATTTTTTTTGTTTCGTCAACCCAAACACTCTTGTTTCTTCTTAAGTCTCGCTCTCTATTTTAGGTCTGAACTCACAATTAACATCTGCAGACATGACACAGCAGAAATCACACCTTTGCAGTACACCATGTACTTGTGGATGAACTTTTTTTAAAATGTTCATTTTATCTTGAACAAAGAGACAGTTGCTAATGCCATTCATTGTGATAAAATTTGATTATCTGTACTACTTAGTTATTATCCTGCTAAATTATAAGCACCTCCAAAATAAAGCCCACGTTTTATTTAATAGCACATCTAGACACATTTCTCAATTTCAGATTGCAGTAATGGTTTCAAGGCTGTCACAGGACAGAATTCTTTTCATTAAACTTGTAGAACTCAAGACAGCCAAATTCAGCATATGTATTCTAAAAAAATGTGAAGTTTGACCTTACCTGTATTCAGTAGAGATCACAAACTGTCTTCCTTGATCTAACAGTGTAGCAAATTGTCATGTTGTATCCCACCAGCTCCACAAAGAGAATTTAGCAGGTTCCCCACTTTCTTTCCTCTTGGATTAAAGCTACCAGGCCTTACCTTTCGCTGTTGTTCTCCCCATGGTAACACTTCTGTGATCTCCCCTCTCACAATAAAAAGGCTGAAGTTGAAAGACCACTTAATTCTTCCTTTCAGCACAACAGTTTCCTGTGGAGCAGTAATACAACAAGTTAGGGGGGGAAGTTGTTGTTGGCGTTTAGATTTTCTTTTTTTGGAAAGGATCATTTTTTTGTATTGGTGTATAATTACCTTGCTGGTTTTAAACTGCAAGTGCTCAACAAACTATCTGTAGGCGAGTAATGTGAAAACAACAGTTAAATAAAAGTAGCGAAGGTACCAAATACAAATTTTCACTTCCTTGTTTTAGACTGTTCCTTGTCTAATGATTTGCATTTTCTGTGGATTTCTAAAACTAAGAAAGATATAAAATGTGCTTTATTCCTTTTTCCCCCCAAGAAACATTACTGAAAAATGTAAGACTCTATATACATAATCTACTCACCCTGCGTCACTTGCACAAAGTCAAACAATCATCAACTTCAATACTTTTGGGTAAAACACATTATCTTGCACAACTACAGTTGAAGAGGGAACAAAAAACTGATGTAAAAAATCTGTACAAGGCCCAAGAGCTCACTGATACCCCAGCCCTATGATTTGTAACAGACTTGTAACAGCACACAGAGACCTGTTAGGGAAATGCTAACTGCAGATAAAAGCAATGAGCCACATTCTTTCAGGGTTTAGAAACTGGAAGGGACAGATTGGTTAAACTAGTGTAAAACAGTAAAAACAAACTTTCTTTTTTGTGTGTGTTACTGTGATTTTCTACTCCAGCATCTAGTATTTTGAACTTTGTGCTCAAGTCAAACTCATTTCAAGCATTTAGCGCTAAAGCAACAAAGCCAGCAAGTTTATTATCCTTCTCCATTAACTTTTCAAGTAATAATGGGTAAATACATTCAAATTTCTGAATTATGTTTTTGGATAATTTCCTTTCAAGCAACTTCCATAAGGTTTAAAGCTGACATCACCAAAAACTTGAGGAGTTTTTAAAATTTAAATATGTGCATACTTTTTCCACAATTAATTTTGTCAAAAGTAACATTTTTAGAAGCGACATCTTTCCACTGTGACACAGAAGAACTAACAGCTGAAAACCAGGTTATCTACTTGGAATTTCTTGACTCTTCTACTCACATGCAAAAAAAAAAAATTAAAATACACATATATATCACATATAAAAAGAGAAGTATCATACAGATGAGTATTTTCCTGAAACTTCAAGAAACTTGCACACTATGATGATGGACTGGATGATGAAAACTTTATACAGTGTAAGACCACGGTTAAAGCTAATTAAAAGGTTTTTTTTAAATGCCAGTGACTGATGAATTCATTTAATCTGTATGTTGTCTGTGAACATGCTGGACAGATATTAACAGAACTCAAGACTGAGACTTGAAAGGAGTTATAAATAAAACTGAATACTACCATAAAATAAGCAGGTTTTGCTACACAACGGCATTCATAGCATAAGTGATCATCAAGATTAAGAATAGAAATCCTTTTAAGCCATCAAATAAATTTGAAATACTTTATACTTTCAGAGACTCCCCCAAAAATTCAAAGCTTTTCCACTGCCAGTAAATAAATCATGGAAGGTGATGCAGAGTCAAAGTAACTGTTTTTACAGATTACTTTAGAACAGCGAATGGTTTTTATCTTTTTGTTCCAAGTACCAGATTGCACTTGGTGCAGTAATAAAGATTCCAACCCTGCAGTGATAGTCATCAAGTTTAGCACAACCGGAGCGTCTGTGAGAACATAAAAAGGATTCCAGCTTTTCATTAGCCTGTGTTGTACCAGATAGGCTGTTTTACAGCATGCCCACCAGCCTGTTAAAAATATAAGACAACTGAAAGTTCTGAAAGAGCTGTCTGAAATGAGGCAAACCCAACTGCAGGAACACAATATATTACTGTTTCGAAGAGGTGCTACTTAGAACTCAGTTACACCTAAGAATTCAGTTTAAAGCTGCTATTAAATTAGCTCCTAGAAATTGTCCTGTTTGTCACAGAAAACATTCAAGAACGGTATTTCTGATCCTCTAGCTAACAACCACTACATGTTGCTGAATCACAGCAAAATTAAAACCAGTTACCTCAAAAACGGGACAGGGTCAACCTGAAACAAAGTGCAACTTCTTCTGCAGGGGCAGACCTAGGAATTACTTTCCATCACCTCACATACTGAAGTGGCAAACCCTAAGCAAGGCAGTTGTGCCCTTTGCTAAGAGTCCCTTACTTGCACTCACCATGCCCAGCCTGGCTCACACACAGCACACCCGCCACAGAAGAGAAGAGTAACACCAGCAAACACAGGGAAAACACCTCCAGGGCACATCCTGGCAAAATTACATAGCAAGGACAGATCTCAAGGCATTCTTGTATGTGTGCCTTGGCAAGCAAGTTGAATGAGAAACACGGGGTTAAGAAATTAATTGAGCAGCTTCTAGAAATGAAGGGACAAATGAAACAAAACAAGGTCAGGAATATATGAGCAAACAAAGAAATGCAATGGCAAGCTGAAGTGCAATGGCATCAAAGTGCACAAAACAGCAGAATGAAAAACAAAGTTATTAAGGTAAGCATAGAGGCTGTCAGCCACAGACAGAAAATGACCAAAGCATTTAGGAGACTGTCAGTACAGAATCCAGTGAGAAACCATTTGCTGCAAATTAAGGAAAAAGCAAGGGGAAAAAACCCCACAAACGTAGGATAATATTGGACTAATCATCAAATATCTTCAATTCAAAGAGCACTCAAAGGATATCCACACTCATGAAGTGTATTATTTACATCACTTACATCTCAATTCATTCTGTAAACTGAGTTTGTCTTTCTCTGATTAACATCCCTTACATGAGTCACTTTTTAAAAAATCAGATGGAAGGCATTTATCTGCCTTTATTTCTTTACTGAAGTTTTTATTGTTAATCACCAAATCACTTCTCCTAACCACCTCCCACTGTGCAATTCCTTTGTCAGAAAGCATTATATTAGTAGACAAGCCTAAGTCTTCACCCTCTCTGCATTGCTAATACATAATACTGTGTGTCAGAAAACAGGATGGAAATCATTTTTCCTGCCTAATTTGCTCTTTCTATTTTGCAAGAACTACTCAAAGGGCATGCATTGTTGCATTTCAAAGAAGGTAGCGTTTTACAGAAAATGCCAAAATTGCTCCCTCTTTTGCCTGCCATGCATCTCCATTATCCTTCTCACTGTTAGCCAGGCACTCAAGCCAAATATCCTGAAAAAAAAATAATTTATGCATATCGAGGGCTTCCCAGTGCAAGTTTATCTTGACAGCATGCCTGCTCATAAAAACACACAACAGAACTATGGAGATAAATGTAACATTTAGAAGAAGCCTAAGCAAAGAGGAGGTTGTGGGTTCAGTCCACCCAAAAAAAGATTAAAGTTTTTCTCTCAATGACTCTGCATCTAAGGCAGGACAAGAGCCAGCAATTTTAAAGCCCATTAGCTTTTTTTGACCCTACCAGTGGTACAAATGCAGTAAGTCAGACCTCACCATTGGCATCTTCATGGGTGGGACAGTTGTCAATGGGCAATCTCTGCTGGATAAGGACTGAGGCTATTTTCCACAGACACACTGCACTGAGGAGGAATCTAACGAAACAGCTACTTGGAAGCATCGATGAACTCCTCAGTTTTAGTTTGAAACAAAGACAGACATTTTTCAGGCTTAACATGAACAAGGAGTTATATTTCCCCCTTTTTTTCTTCTACAAATGCTGCGAGATTAAAATTCCATATGCAAGGGTGAAAAAGAGATACAGTTTCTTCCACAAGGGTGAAAAAGAATTATAGTTTGAACAGCAAACCCAGTTATAGACAGAAAATAGATACAGTGTAAGCTAAGAAGTACTTTCCCCTGACAATTCTTTCACTTGCACAAGTCTTACATTTGCTTTCACCACCAGCACTCATGTGTTATTTACGTTTAGAAACACAGGAGACATCAGCTACAACTGCTGCCCACAACTGCCTTCTCCTTGCTGCTTGTCACTGCCAGTGCTGCAGAGCCCTTCAGGGAAAGGGCCTGTGCAGCCTCTTCCATGGACACACAGTGCAGCAGCCTTACCTCCCCCTCCAGACTCACACATGGGGAACGTGCACCTACAGGCACCAGTCGCCTCCCAAACAAGTGGGACTTAACTGCATCACTTCAAAGCTATCCTTCATGAATCTGGAACACCTAATCATCTATTCACCTGCTGTCTCTTAAATAAAAACCCTACTTCATACCATTTTTAAAAGTCTTCAAGGGGCTGAAAAGAGGCAATCAAGGAGAGTAAAACTTAAAAGGAGTTTTTAAATAATATACAGTATTTTATTAAATAAAATTTACAATACTTAAAAATAATCTCCAGTAAACTACCCAGCATATAGACTCATCTAGTATACTTGAAGACACAACAGCATACTTCCTTATTTCTGTAATAGAGATAGTCAGTTTACCTCTCAGTGCATACTGTAGCATCATCATGGAAAAGTAAGATCTCAAAAGCCAAAGGAAGAAAAATTACACAAATGTATCAGAACTTCAGAAAATGCAACAAAAGCTTTTTATTTATAAACTCAGTATTATTTAGTGTTACACATATACGACTTTAAACCAGAACATTAAAAATCAGGTCTTCTTTCATTTATGCACACAAATACATAACCAGTGTGTTCTGACAAGAAATTTGATCCGAGTTGGAATCCCTTTAGTTCACATTCTTTGTGTTAAAAAAAACCCAAAAAAGTTAAATTCTTTCAAGGAAAGGAAATTAAACTTCCACATTTTCATACAGCTGAACTTTTAATAAACTGATATGTCTGAACACCTCCTCTAGTCACTAAAAGCAAAGCCAGGACAGACAGACTTTAATCAAATTTACAGGTTTTCAGACCAGCAAATATTAACTAGCCATATATACCATTACAACAACTAAGCCTGAGTATTTCTTAAATTGTTAAAGAAAGTCAGTGGGTACTTAGTGCTTCAGAAATATATTTTTGCAATGTCATTTGCTTTAATATCAAGCAGAAATTTTCTGCACTTGCACAACTGCTTGGGAAGTCAGCAGTGGTGTACTATTTATGAAGTGATTAGCATAAACAAACTTTTAAGCTGTCAGCAGTAAAATATTGCCTGTAAATGTTCTGCTCTCTCTCCAGGTAAGTTTACGACCTGCTTTAGAATACAAGCAACTGTAATTACAGTAAGTCATACACTTCAAGAATGCAAAACTCTCTCTAACCTCTCAAACCCTATTAAGTGTGTTATTCAATACAGAGTAAGGCACTGTATATTTAAAAAATAAACATTAACAAGGTTTAGACGCAAGATTTGTCCCAAAATATCCTGAAACAAGAAATCATACTTATAAATGAGAACATCAGAGAAGTAAGATCTCCAAATTAAACAGCATAGCTTGTATTAATGCACAACAGAAACAACTAATGTCATGCAGATTTACCATTTACTAAATTGACAGTAATTTTTAAAATTGCAGTTCAGAGCTGCTCTATGGCTACCAACAAAAAATGAAAAAGCCCTTCTCCTCCTTCCCTTCCTCCCCATCCTGCTTTAAAAGTCAGAAGATGTGGGGTTGTAAAAACCTGAAAAAGGAAATGGTATGTGTGAAGTCAGCAGTTCAGCAAAGCGGCTGACTGGCCATTAGCAGCTTCAAATATTCTTAAAATGCCAATCTTCCCACATGAAAGGATATTTTAATGTTATATTAAAATAAACACAAAATATAGCTTACGTTTCTATCTTAAACAAAACCGCCAGTTTTAGTAGTTTACTAGTACATATTTACAGTAGCACAAGATTTTGAAAATTTGTTTAAAAAAAACATTTTGGTGAATTCAGCACACCGAAACCTCTGTGCTGTTTTCCACTTCCCCCTTCAAGCCTGGAGTACTCTTCCTGAAAACATTCATCATCATTATTCAACCTGTCTTTGTCCAAACACCTAATTCCATTTTTTTTTCATAAAGCAAACTAATTAAATTACGCAAAAGAAAAAAAAATCTGCACAATTAGCACTAAGAGCTACATTCCTGCATGAAATTGTCTCTACACTCAGATGCATCTCCTCTGTCTTCAGTTCAGCCTCCCCTGACATAGAAGAGAGGTCTCAAACTATTCATTCTGCAAGGCACTGAGCTTACTTTTAGCACAGTGTAAATACAGCAGGTAAGGGAGAAAAGAGTTTGCTGCTGCAAACATGGCAAGAGATGCCCAGACACTGAAGAACCCTACACAGCTTTTCTGCACTTGTCTTTAGCAGACAAGCAGCAACACCACCAGCAGCAGTCAGAGTGAAATGCATAAGAGAACAAGGGGGAAAAAGACAAACACAGCCCCAATGGCAGAAAGGGGATTTTTCACCCTTTTAGGCAACTTTGGCTTCCTCCCTTCTACACTGCCTTCACACTGGAAAAGGACTGTAAAAGTCTGGTTCAGATATGATGCAACAGAACTCTACCCACACAGTGCATAGTCTGAAAATCCACGCCTGAGGTCCAGATTTTTTATTCTCAACAGAGTATCCAGAGAAACACACATACTTTCAGTCTGATGAAGAAATCTACAGAAGTCAAATAGCGTGCACAATATTTTTTTTTTTCACTGAAGGCATGGAGAACAGCCTTGAGACATTTCTGCACAGGTTCTGACTGCTGTCAACACCTCAGATTAAGTTACCTGATTTCAGATCAGTGTTTGTCTCCCCTCACTTGTACTCAACACCAGCAGCAACATAATTTCTGCTATCATCCTCTTCCAGTGCACAAAATACCTGTTTCTCTCACCCACTTGAGAATCTAAACAACATAATGCTGACTGGGACTCCTGGCCACTGTATATTAACAAAGACACAATTTGCCTCAACTCATTTTTCTGGTGCTGCAAAACTCCATCGTGTAGCCTGGCTTATATAATGGAATAACTACACTGATCCCACGTACTGATGTCCAGTCAGGGAACAAAACCAAACCAACCAGAACTAAACAACCCTTAAGCAATTTCCTGATAGCTCCCCTGTGGAGACAATGTTTCTTTAGGGAAAAAAAAAAAACCCAGAGAGCTGCTTGCAGTTTCCAGGCAAAGGCACTGGACTCACCTGTTGCTGGTGCTGATAGTTGTGCTATTCCCCCAACTCAAAAGTCCCCTTACACAAGGAATCTTCATGCAAATGCCACCAAAAAATATATGTCCATCTACTTGGACAAACATTATCATTGAATCACAGAATATTGTGAATTGGAATGGACCCACAAGGATCATCAAGGTCCAAGTCTTGTCCCTGGAAAACCCCAAGAATCACACCAAGTGCCATTCCAAAGGACCATTCAGTGCTGCTAGACATTTCTGCAGCTAACAAAGCACTAACAGGTCATAAAAGACATAACAACTCCTGAATGCTCAAAAGACTAGACAGCTGCAAATACTCTGCTGCACTATCTGCTGCACTCTTCAGAAACGGAAGAAGACTAAAGACTCAAAGCATCAGGAAAATTTGCAGCAAATCTGTATCTCTCTTCCACTCTCTATGACAACTTTCCAATTATATTAAAAAAAAAACAACCCAGAGGTAAAGCAAGCTATAACAGGGCAATCTCCTCCACCTCCTCCTCAGTGTGACAGCACATCTGTCACTGGTTGTAAGTGGCTCTGGCCCAGGACAGAGGCAGTGTGTGTCCCTTTCTCATGTTTTTGGAGATCCCCTTTCTGAAGGCAATCCCCCTCTTTCCTCCACCCAGTGCTTACACCATTGAGCATGACAGAACATTCAGATCAGGTAGTATTTTCCTACAACAAGCTGAAAAATAATTACATACCATGCTCACAGTTTTCCTTCTAACCATAACACTGCTTATTTTTGGATTAAAACCAGTTCATAACATCTGACCTTCCCAAAAAACCACTGACTGCCTCTTTACAGCCCTCCAGTGCAGGGTACACATACAAGTGATTTGGTAGAGGAAGTGCTATCAAACATGCAGCAGTCCTTTTAATCTCTGAGCCCCTGACAGATGTTAGTGACAATAAAGAGTTCCACCAAATTTAGCAGCTCTGATACCCTTTCACATTCTTCCATGCACAAGACTCAGTTTTACAAACTGCCCTTTTAAAGTGGGCTTTCATAAGTGCCCCAAGAACTGCACTCCTTCCACTGAACCTGCCTGCATTAATCTCTGATAGATTCCACACAGTACATAAATAATGGTACGTGCTTCATTTTAGGTATGCACCTCATTAAAATGCTGCTACCCTCTTACAGGTTTTATAAACTTCAGCTGCTCCCTGAACTAATGTATGGTAGAGGATGAAAGGCTCAACCTCGTCCTTGCCCTACACTAAAAGGAGTCTCGTATTACCTTGAGAAGACAACTGACTTAGATTTCCATCAAAGAAGTTCATCCCTTTTATGAAAATTGATGGAAATGAAAATGACAGAATTCTCTTGGTATCTTAGATAGAATTTGACCTGATTTGTGAAGTTGAAGGCCTAGAATGAAATTATCTAAACAGCACATCTACCTTTAATACAATGTTTTACTTGGGTTTAGATAATAGCATACTAATAGGAAGAACATAAGCCACTTATGGGTTTCAAAAAAAAATCAGTTATCAGTCCAAAACACTGCTCATGCTTAAACTGGGTATAGCATTATTCTTACAAAGCCAAAAAAGAAAATGTACTTTAGAATTAGTATGGACATAAGGTATCTAGACAGTATCTTAACTGTGAAGCAGAAAGGCTATCACCCTGCTAAAACACACTAAAGAGCACTAAAATTCTGCTATAGGTGTAGTATTTGAAAAAGACTTTGATATTAGGCTCTGCAAGTAATTCAGAAAAACAGGAAGACAGCACACATAGGAACCACAATAAGCACAGTACTGCACCAGCTTGGATCCAAACTGATCAACCACTACCCATAAAGCAGGTATGGGTAGTAATAAACCAGTCTCGAAACAAGACTGCTAAAATAAAAGAAACATGGAACTTAACATCACAAAGAAGAAATATATACTTCATTTAGATCCAAGATAAGAAAATAATGAATTTTTGGTCCTATCCAACAGACATAGAAACTAATGCTGTTACTCTTTCTGACAGGAATCTTGGGCAGAGAGTTGTAAGGGCACAAACAGCATATCCCTGCAGGCACACAGTGCTAAGGGTGCAACACACTATATCCCCTCTAATGGTTTAGCTGTGTGCACTTATGCCAAATGTCCAATGTATATAAAAGAAACTACCAGAGCAAGCCCAAATAAACAAAAGAGATAATTTGGCTGGTAAGAGACAGCTGCTGCTTTCTGAATGGTTATGAGGCAGCTCCTGACTTTCCTCCAGACCTACGCCCTTGTCGACCAAGCAGAAAGACTAACAAGGACAAGATAAAAGTACCTCTGATGGTCATCAGCACCAGTTACTCTTTGTGTACAGATAAAAGGGGAGCCTGCTCCCTGTTGGCTCAGGTACCTGAAGCCACCCTTCCCATCCCAAAAGATGGTAATCGTTTGAAGAGATCACAGATACAGAACATGAGTTTTAGGTAATGTGGTGAGTTTACAGAAACACACCGGGACTGAGCAGGTGACTCACCAAACCATCTCCTGCTGCTGCCAGGAGCGAGGCAGCCTTGCTGCTCCATGGCCAGCACTGCAGCAGGAGCTGGGTGCACACACTCAGCCCTCACTGCCCACACACGTCAAGCCAGCCAGCAGGTGCATGAAAGTACAAAAATAGTATTTACACAGAAACATACTCTTAAAAAACCCTACAGTTCACTTAAGTATTTAACTGCCTCACTTTTCAGCGACTTTCCTCCAAACAAATTAATTGCCTCTCCACTGAGACATCATAAGGAAAGCTGCTCACACACACATCATTACAATGCAAAAATAAACTTAACTGCATATAACTAATATTAAAGCTTCTTAGCACTTAATTATAGAGCAATTGGACCTTACAAGAAATCTCCAAAGAAGATGTACAAATCTTCTAGGAAAAGCACCCTAATATAACAAAAGCACAAACCACAGGAAAAAAGAATTATTCATCAAATTGTATTACAATGTTAACAAATATTCTGCAACTTTAGAATTAACATTTCCATTGCTTCTTATTTACCCACTGCTCTATTACATCTTGATAATTTTATATGGGCTCTTCTGGCTCTTCCAACATGCTAGAAAAATCTCATTCTGGGCAATTTACATTGCATGTCTTACACTTTAAAGAATACAAACGGTATAGTCCTTTACATTTAAGATTTTAATCTCTGACAGAAGCAATCAGCACTAAGACTGGGTGCCTAAGGCTATTTCTTTCAAATGGGAATGAACAGAACTTTAAATGCCCTGCAAATGTGGCGCTCACAAAGTTGGTTAACAACCTCCCTTGTATAGACCCCTTGAAGCAGTGTCCTGGTCCCTACCTGTAATTTGTTCTATATTTACACTTAAAAAAATATCAAAACAGACTGTCAAGTTATATTTCTAAAGATTTTCCTAAAACATGAAAAGAATAACTATGTACTTCACTCACCCTTGTTTGAGGTCGATGTATCCGGACAAATAAGAAAGCCAGCTGCAGTGTCCTGAACAGTTAATGACAAATGTCATTTCCTGTTAGTGACACTATTTAGTAGCAGTGGATAATTGCTGAGGACTTCGTTTGTCCCTATACATTCACTCAGTAAAGGGAGTAAACAGGACTCGCTCACAGCTCACGATCCAATTGGAATGTCAAGAAAACAAAAACAGACACCTATGTACAACAAGCAGAAGCAGCTATCTATGTTTGCTTTGCTTTGAACTTCTTCACATTCTCTCAAGGAAAGCTGCATTTTAGCACAAATTTTAGACAGGTAATGGAATCAATACTTTCTCAGTATTACAAATTTCACACTAGCAAATGTCTCTTTTGAACTCAAGCAGCTACTCCAGAAAACAATGCCTCTGCCTTGAAGAGCACACTATCTGATCACAGCAACGGCAGTCACAGCAAAGGGGGGGAAAAAAGCATCTGTAGAAATGTAGAAACACAAAGTCAAAAAAAAATATTCTGAAGTACTACCATTGCTTGTTTCCTAAAATTCCTACATCAAGACTTTTATATGTTTGAATGTTAAGAACAATCTAGTTATGTTATGTTCTCAAATCTACATGGCCTCTAATTGTTGAAAGTAGTTTATACTTTCACTATAGCACATCATGAAAAGCCAACATTTGTTTTTGCTCAATCTGAACATTATTACAAAAATATAAAATACCAAGCAACCTGAAAGATATCACAAATATTGCTACCTATTTACACCAAACAGAAAAACAGACTATCAGCTCCATCAACTGAGTTTCAAACAAAATTCGTAAACTCTATTTCCACATTCAAGACCAGACTATTTTAAAGTTAGAAGCCATCTAAACACTTCCCAGTCTCAACCCCAGTTTCACCATACACTGTTTCCTGCAGCCTCACACTTGCATTACTGCACGACTTCCCATAACTAAAATACTAACACAAGCGTCTCCAACGCACTTTTTCTTTGCATCAGTTCAAGTTATATCATCTTTAAATAGTACTTACATTTTATGGTACTCTAGGGGAGAAAATCAGCTCCCCCTGCCCCTCAACTGGCAGTGTGGCTGTACAAGGAATTTCTGTGGACACACTCTAAGTGCAACCCCTCACGTGGGCTGTGGGCTGCTGTGGCATGAGCAGCACTTGATGGTGGCCCGTGGAGAGCTGGGACAGCACAATGCATTCACTCCTCTATTTACCCGGTAACATTAATGTGACAGCCCAAACCCCAAGTGTAACGCAGCAAACGCCCTCCTGCAATCCTGCTTCCTTCTGCACCAGTGCTGCAGTTGTTACCGACCCTGCACCAACTGCTTTGCTCTGCCACTTCCAAAGAGTAAGGTGAGGTAGGAATGCTTTTAAAATCCAAAGGTTTAAGACTGTTACACTGTATTATAAAAAATTCATAAGCAGTCAAACTTGAAGAGCTGCTTACAAGTCAGACACAGCATGCTCTGAAACTCTGAAAACCTACTGTCATATCTACAGTCTATGCTTTTTAAGTTTTAATCACCTTGTCTACATTAGTTAGGCAATGCATGAGTCACAAGCAAAGTTTACATCACAGGACTCACTAAAATATCAGTATTTCCCATTTTCATTAAACCTGTTAGGTTTTAGAATTAATTTTTGCTGTCTCTTATAGTCTAACTTATCAGTGAGAAACAGCAAATAACTGTAGGGAAAGACTTCAATTTTAAATTGTATTAACTCTTAAAGCATGCCTTCACTCCTAAAGAATAACTGAACATAAAATTTAACTTGAATATTGATACACACTACAGCACTGCAATGTGTTTTGTAGGTTAGCCTAGCAGCTAAAGATAACAATGACGCAAAACACGGCAACAGAACTTCACGTACTTGAACTACTTTCTTCGGACAATCCAAAATTATGACTCCCCGTACAAGACACCCCCTTTAAGTCGATAATCAATATAAGCCACATACGCAGTTTAACTGTAAAGAAAACGGGAACAGTTCCGCGGTGCACCGCAACCCGACAAGTGACCCACAACAGGCCACGTCTGGCACCGCGCTGTCTTCAAGAGGCACCCCCAACCCTCCTACCCAACACACGCGAGCGCTTCGAATTAAATGATTTTTAACACACATACGGCTTTTCTGGTCGACGCCCGTTCCCCAGCACCTCGCCAGTCCCGGCGCTCGCCGGGCACGGAGTATCAGGCCGGGAGGGCGAGCAGCCACCGCCGCCGCCGCGGGGGAGACGGCGGGGCCGCCCCGGCCAGGGGAGGCGTGTCCTGCCCGCGCTCCTGTCAAACGCCGCCGGCCCCGCTGCTCGTCCCGCACGCACCGGTGGCTCAGGGACCTCCTGTGCCGCCCTTGCTGACAGGAGCTCCTGCAATCCGGGAGTCGCGGCCACTCCCGGACAGGGAGAAGCACGCTGTTAGACCCGGGAGACAGAGCCGCCTCGCTCCTCTCAACCTCGCAAGTGCGCTCGTACTCGGCCACCCGCGGGTCCCCGCGGCCGCGGTCGCCGGGACCCGCCGCGCTGGGAGTTCAGCCCGCAGAGGAGGGGAGCGGCCAGTGCCAAGAGACCGGGACGCGGCGGTGGAGCCGGTGCCGCCCCCAGCGCAGTGGTGTTGCCGAGGAGGGGAACCCAGGACCGGGGCGGCCACGGCGGGCAGAGGTGCAGTGCGAGCCCTA
>JANPWX010000044.1:447127-474296 GCA_024734555.1 Trochalopteron elliotii | reverse complement strand
CGGAGCTGTGCGACCCGTGGGCATCCCAAGACACCGGCATCCCCTCAAAGCCGGCATCCCCGCACCCGCCGCCATCTCCGCGCCCCGCCTGCATCCCCTCACGGCGGCATCCCCGCATCCCCGCCGTCTCCTCACGGCCGCCATCCCCGCAACCCCCCGCCATTCCCGCTCCTCTCTGGTATCCCCGCAGGCCGGGCATTCCCGCGCCCCGCCGGCATCCCCGCGCCGTCGGTATCCCCGCGCTGTACCCGGAGCTGCGGCGGGAGGGAGGGAGGATCGGGGTTGGCGGGAGCTGCTGCGCCCGGGGAGCGGGACCGCCGTGTGAGGGGGGAAAATGAGCCCTTGGCAGGTGTTCGTGTAGGAGACTTCGGTGTGAGCAGTGAACGCCTGGCAAAGGCGTGAGGGATCGATGGCAGGGGATCCGGAGGGGAAGCCTGAGGCGGCCGGTGCCGTGCGCTGCAGCCGCACCGCGGTGGTGCCGCACCGCCAGTGTACACGTGGTGAATAGTGGTGCCCTGCATTGTACGTGCACGAGTGATCACGGGATATGCGTATTATTATAGATAACCACTTATAACGGGTGATAATGCACGTTATAATCGGCGCATGTCCACTTGGGAAATACCACACATTACTTTTACAGACATCCACACTTATGAGTACTGTATAATAGGGAAAGCTCTTCCTTGGCTTTTTGGAAGGATGCACTCTGATTTTATAAGCTTTGGGTGTTTTAATTCAGACCCCAAGAGCCGTGTAGGCATAAGCACAAATGGCAAAAAAAAATCATACTTTAAATCCTACCAGTATTCAGAGGAGTCTGTGCCCAATTTTCATCTTCACTGTTTGACATCACTTGGAAGTGAAATTTTAAATGCAAAATTATGCTAAGGTCACGTGAGTGAGATTCTATGAGTTCTTTTAATGCAAAAACCAAACCCAAACCACAGAAAAGAAACCCCAAATATCTACCCAACCCCCCTCACACTCTTCCCTATGACAGTGAAATTCATACAGCTCACTTTGGTATCCTGCATATACTGCAAGTTACTATTAACAGTTTATTTTAAGCACTCTCATAAGCAGTAAATGGCTCTTTAGAAACAAGGAAAATTAGTTCTTGACATAATTATAAATGTTTAATATTTAGACAACAGGAAAAAAACAAGTAAAAATATGCTAATCCAAATAATTAAAATACACAAGAGGAAGAGAAGGAAATACTGAAACTTGCTCACAGAAAGCCTTTATAGTGAAGTGTGTTATGCTCGTCACCAATGCAGGTAAGTGCTGCTTTTAATTTGAAATATTTTCCCCTTTCTGTAATATTGAACTTCTGCAGGAGAGATTATGTTCATTGTAATGATGGATACAAAAACATGCCAAGTGTCACAGAATAAGTCCCTGTGAGACACAGAGGAAATGAAGACAAAATTTTAAGCTATTCTTTAAACCCAAGCCAGTGCTAGATACAACATCTGAGGAATCTGTTCCCTGGGAGCCAGTCAGACACCATATCTTGGTTTGCAGAGCAGTCAAACATGACCTGGTGCAGTCCTATACCTGCTCATAATTTTCCCTGAAGGCTGAAATCAGGAAGCCCAGCCAACAATAATCCTGCCTCTTAGACCCCTGATGTGATGAAGCAGAATAAACAATAGTCATAAGAATAAATATCTACAAGATACATGACCAGTAAAAAAAGCAGAATAGAAGAAAACTTTTAACATATTCTTCTAATCCAGGAGTCAAATGGATCCATAATTCCTTCACATGTGTCCTTCACCTACAAGCTATAGCTGATGTAAAACAACAAAAATTCTTTACAGGATTATTAGAAAAGGAAGAAGAAATACTGACTGCTTCTATTTTCCAGTAAAATGATGAGCTTGTTTTCTGGTGACTTGCCCATCATCTTTCATTTCCTTTTGTAGGTATTGAACTGAAATATTTGGGTCAGAAAAACCAGGCATTTTTTAAAGTTCTCAGTGTTCTTCACAAAGAGAGAGACGGACACATGCATCTGCATGTATATATGAGTATGTATGTATAAATATATCTGTATATGTGTACATATATAAATGTATGGCTTCACAGTTTTTTGCAGGGAGATTCTATGATTTTAGAAAAAAGCAACAACATTAAAACACACCAAAAAATACATTTTATGGAGGTAGGTTCCCATGAACTCCTACAAGTGGTCAACATGATGTTCTGGGAGGTTGATGCAGCCAAAAAAAAAAAAAAGTTTAAGAATTGTCACTTCACTTCCCCAAAGAAACATCACTAAGAGTGTAAGTAAATGAACTATCCATGCAGAAAATGCTATAGGGAGAGTAGAAGATCAGCCTGGCTGTCACAAGCTCCTCATGAGCCTCAGATAGGAATGAAGCATCCAGAAAAGAGAAGTTGGGTCAGGTTACTTGGAGAAGCTACAAAAGTGCAGCCTCATTATGCAGGTATAAAATGAGAAAAGGCAGCAGAAAATGAGACACAACTAGCAAGGGATATTTGCCGTAACATGAAATCATTTTAAGTACGTTACCAGACATGGAAAAGAATCAAGCAAATAATAATGCCCATATCAAGCAGAACTGGTAAGTTTTTAATAGACAACACTGAGAAAGTCAAGCTTTTAAATATTTTTGTATTTAATTTTTGCTTTTATACGTACTATATATATATATATAAGACATTATTGATAATTGGGAAAACAGACAGGTTTCAGATTTGACAATCAAAGGACCAAGTGAAAAATTATTCAAACACAATTTCCTGCTTTTCCATCACCTGAATTTAAAGGACTGGATGATGAAAACTAATGGTTATCATTGATCATTTACAGTGAAGGAATATTACAGGACAGAAGGGTAGGAGCTGTATTGTTGAAAAAGAAAGAAAGAGGATATTATATACCACTCTGTTTGACCTCAGTACACAGAAAAGGCACTGGAGCAAGTAAACAAGCTATCTTTAAGCAGTTGTAACACAACAAGTAACAGCCAACACAGCTTTGTCAAGAACAAAAGATGTCAAATCTAATCTCTTCTGCAACAAAGTAAGAGGAATCATCAGCAGAGGAGAAACATCGAAGGTCATGCTGCATGTCACTTTAGTAAGATTTTTGACATGGTTTCATATGATATTCTTTCAGCAAACAAGGAAAACAATGTAGAAGAAATTATTTAGGGAGCCCGTACAAGCGGCTCGTTGTCAGAAGGATGTTAATGACCTCAGCGATGGTTCAGAAAACATGTTTACATTACTGGAGATTATACCAAACTGAGAGTCTTTAGAATGCTGGGGGACAGATGTTGGGTTTAGAAGATTTTCGCACACTAGTTGTTTGGTTTGGTAAAAGGAAGGTTCTATTCAACAGGGATAAGTGCCTGCTACTGGGCGGCGGCAGATGCGATCAGCTATACAAACAGGAAAGGGGAAACTACCGGGTGTTCTGCAGGGAAGAACACTGCAATTATGTGACCAAATTAAAAAAAAATCTGTTTTTATGTGAATCACAATCTGTATAAAGGGGATATTGTCAAAGAGCTGCAATGAGAAAATTAAACTACACAAAACAATGCAGAAAAGAAGGATGGACTCTTCGTGAATCAGCCTTATTTACATAGCCCTAGGAGAACTTAGTAGCCATAGTTTGTTTGGCTTCAGTGAATATGTAGCCCATAGAAAGAGCAGAAAAGAACAATCCGAATGATCAGGTATCTATAAAACATGACTTAGAAGAAAATTAAAAAAAAAACCCACAACGTGGAATTTAGGTCGGATAAAGCAGAAGGAGAAACATACCTATCTATGCAGTACTGATATGAATGTGTATCAGGTATATGCAAGTGCTGTAAAGAAAAGGATGAATTCACTCTCCAGTTCCATAGTGGATGGATCAATGTTTAAAACAAAGCAAGAAAATTAGAAAACAAAAGAAAATACAAGGATAGGAAGAAGATTGGCTAGGTGTTTGTGCAGACACCAACCTCAAACTCTACAAGAAGAGTATGCACCACCATTCAGAACTGGCACAGGTAGAGTGGTCCTCGGGCAGAGAGTGGACTTAGTCACCTTCCATGGTCCCTGCCAACAACATGATTCAATTAATTTAAGATTTCTTTAAAGCCACTGAAAAATAACAGCTTCCTCAGGGAAAGGATTTTTATTTTTTATGCAAAATGCATGCCACTGTCTTCCAAAAATAGTTTCGATAAGAATTTTAAACTGCTTTTCTATTTTCTGAGTCCTCCTCCTTTCAAGCTGTCACAATATGATTATGTGACTAAGTATATCACAGATATCTGAGAGGATGTGCAGTTTCACTAGCTGAAGAGAGCTGCAATTTAGACCTAAAGAGGTCTGCCTTAGCGTTCAGTTATGTGAATTCAACAGATACTGTAGATTTTTATCTGACAGCAAATTAACATTTTGTTCTTTCTCAAGAATGAAGTTTGCCTTTTCCAGAACAGCCTCCGAAGTCCTTCAGGGCCTGAAGTGTGACAATGACATATGCTTTTAATAACATCTTCTTTAATGTTTCTTTTCCTTTTCTGGTGGCTTATAGAAAATGCCATCACCTCCTTCACAATTTTTAGACTGTGTAGATTAAGAGCAGGAATAATTTCAGATGACAAGTGTAAAGAACACTCACTGTGACTAGAGTAAGTAAAAACATTCAGGCATTCTAAAGCAGTTTCATTTAATGCTATAATATTGCAGTATATACATAAGGTGTTTAGACATGCATGTAGGAACTGGTAGCCCTGAAAGAAAAGGAGTTATGTTACTTTCATTTGCATAGCTGCAAACCTGAAAATAACTTCTCTGAGGTACAGGAAGCTCACAGAAATAAGTGGGAACAGAATATTCACCACACAACCTGTTAAAATATTTGGCTGTATTAGTTAAAAATTAGTTTAAAAAACTTTAAAGGCAAAGCAGTGAGAAACCAATTTCATGTAAGATAGACTAAAGCTATGGCTAATATTTTGCCACTGGATGAATAGTGATTAAAATTGCCCCAGCAAGGGAAAACAGATTTTTTTAAATTTTTTTTTTTTTTTTATTTTAAGTGAGTACTTCCTGCACAATGATAAACAACAACAAGAAAAAAATGTTTACTCCCAAAATCTTGTGGACAAAACATGTAATAGATTTGTAATACCCAAAAAGAAAATTTTTCAGCAGTAGTTTTTTTCTATAGCTGAAGTATAAAAATCCTGAACATGTTCATAAACTGACAAAGTAAAACTGGTTTTTATATGGAAATTATTTGTTTCAGTATTTCTAAATACCTCATTGTGACTCTTTCTTTACTTTGACATAAATTGCATTGTGTTTGAATTCAAATTACGCAAATCAAATGTTTTCAGTACTTCTAGCTTTAACTATCTCATTTTGAGAGTCAAAATATCAACCTTGTTTTGAGATTTGTTTTTTTTTAAATCCAGGAAAGGCAGAAAAATAATCCCTCTACTGGAGACAATTTCAGTGAATCCAAACTACTTGTGTAAATGTAGTAGGAATCTTTCCAGCTAGGCTAAAAGAAATTAATCAAATAGGAGAAAACGTTTTATGAAATGGATTTAAAAATGGGATTTGAAATAAAGCAACAGCACCAAGAAACAAAACTATTACTTCTGGGTCATAATAGTCCAGATCAGTGATTTGTATTAGAGGTCCAAAAGCAAAAGCTCTAATAAACATCCTGCCACCAATCCTGATATGTCAACAAATATTTTAGCAATGCACTTGACCCAAATTCCAATTCATTTTGCAATAGTAAAAATTAATAATTAATTATTGTCACTCAGTTGACACGCTCCATGAAAAAAGATAGAAGGTGGCATAACTTACCCATTTTCTCTTAATGCCATTGGTTTCTCTGCATGTCTAGGTAAGAATTAATTTCTCCAAGGTGTACTACAAGTGTCATCCAACAGGAAAGTAATAAATGTTTGAGCTTTTATAATTACCAGAGAGGAACTATTCTGGCTCCAGGTTCATACTTTGGCAAACAAAAGCAAAGTCTCCTTTAATGTGCTGACATTTCTCCTTTGGATGCTCTTTGGAAGTGGAAAGGAAATTCAATTAAAATAAAGCACCTTCATCACTAAGAGTGAGAGCAAACAAGATGAAGTGCTAATAATCCCTACCCTTGAATTCAGCAGCTGCTGCAAAGCCTGCCATCTCCCTGCTGCCGGGGCTTATCCAGCTGTCTGGGGGCATCACTGCCCAACTCAGTCCCATGTGAAAAAAAAACCTCCAGCTCTTCTGGCTATGGGAAAGCTTTGAGAAAATGAAAAAATTAAGCAAATGCACTGTTGTCTCCCAATATTTTTAGGCATCTGGCAGGGTCATACAGATACACGTAAGGGGTGATTTTCTCTCAAATGTAGCCTTTGGATCCCATGGTCCTGCAACTTCCAAATCCAGTCCAGTTTCTATCATGCTACTGAACTGAGCACTTCTGCCATGGGATTTGCCAGTTCCTGTTGCCAATACCCTGCCAGCACATGCTGGCAGCCTCCTGTGCCCCCTTGGCTCTGCGGATGGTGGGGCAGGCAGGAGGAGATCAGGAGCAAGCGAGGTAGCAAGGAGGAGCCCAGCCGGCAGGTGAGGGGAGGGTGTGAGCCATTAGCTGAATTTAGCACAGGCTGGCCTCCACTGGGGCTGCCTTTGGGGCAGGGTGGCAGCTGTGACCTGCTGGAGCCACAGAAAGGAGCTGCCCTGGTTGGCAACAGGATTTCAAATCCACAATCAAATGATTCAGGTCTCTGAGTGATGGGTATGTAAATCCTGCTTGGGCTACACCCTGTGCTGAGCATGCCCTGGGAGAAATGGAGGTGATAGGGAGTGCCATGAGTGGGCAAAGGGCTAACTGCTAAATAAATGCGCTGCATAAGAATAAAACCAAAAAGGTGCTTTCTTTGGAGCCAAGAGTATCAGGATGTTTGAGCCAGGTTGCCATCTCTTTCAATTAATACCCTAAAACCAAAAGAAGAACTAACTGATAATAATACCATTAAAACATTAAAACACTCTTGAAAGTTTAGTTTCAAGTCATGCATTGTGTAGCTTGATGTGACCAACCATGTACACCCTGAGAGGCCACCACAGGCATGAATAATATGACAAATGCCATTCTTTGTGTGAACAGCACTTATTTCCATTTCAGTGCAATGAAACCTGAGATGCCAGAGTGGTTAATCCCGTTTAGCGCTACTGCCAAGTCAGAGATCTGTCAGCATTATGTTTTCAAATGATGACAGAGGCAGTTTGCTTGCAGCTCTCAGCTTGCAAGCTCACAAATGGCAGTGACTTCTACTTTCTTAAAGCATTATTCCTTGTGAACAGAATACCTTGGTTTAAATAGGGTACTTAAATTGCTGTTTCATTTATTCAGCTTCTCAATAATTTATTTATTCATTTATTTATGGCTTAATTTACTTGGCTTTATTAAGAAT
This sequence comes from Trochalopteron elliotii, assembly GCA_024734555.1. Taxonomy (NCBI): domain Eukaryota; kingdom Metazoa; phylum Chordata; class Aves; order Passeriformes; family Leiothrichidae; genus Trochalopteron; species Trochalopteron elliotii. The sequence goes on along the minus strand of JANPWX010000044.1, from coordinate 466,824 downwards.
AGATGCTTCTGCCCCTCAATACCACCTTCAGAGCAACACGGGCACTGGTAGCATGCAGGGGTCTGTGCCAAGCACAGCTTTTCTCAGCTTCCCACGCAGTGCAGAGAACCCCAGGGGAAGCCTTGCTGCTGGAGAGTGTGGAGGGAGAGAGAGAGGGCAGGTGGCCAAGGAAAGGGGGTCGGACAAGGGCCACAAGCACAAGCAGCAGCTGTGCTAACACCTCTGTCTTCTTTCTGCAAGGAAAGAGTGGTCATCTCCTGTCACCCATCCCTGACCTAATAATAGATGACCTCAAGTCAGTACAAAATAGAGGTAATAGGATTTTATTTTCTCTGTGTCAAAACATTACTATTAAATAGTTAGAACAAATACATAGTTTTTTAGTCTAAGAAATTATGTTTTGGCAGTTGAAGTATTTTTTTACAAAGATACAAAAATAATGTACTTTTCCTTTCTTATAGAAATACCACCTTACCTTCAGCTTTCAGTCTTTGGGTGAAAAAAATGAAGCATTTCAAGTATTTTTTAGCTTTCAATTTTAAAAACACTTTTGCATATGCTACTTTTTAAAAAAAGTATATAAATGTTCTTTGTTAAAAATATGAGGATATGAGAAGAGGGTAGAAACAGTCAGAAAATGCCAGGATAGCCCTATACATCATTTCTGTTATACCTCCACATTGGAGGTTGAGGAATCAGAGGGAGAGTTGTTGAAGCAACAGGATGAGGTGAAGGACAAGTCCTCGGGTTAAACAGTACATTCACAGAGTTTTAAAATAAATCATGGAACTGCTAAAATAATACACACACACTCTTAGGCAGACAAAGAGATACTTCTCAGGAACATGTTAGGAATATTTTCTCTGCCTCAACCACAATAAAGGGTCAAAGATGCTCATGGTCCCTAAGGCAAATCCTCCTACACTTAGGAAGCATGCACGTAAAAGGATCTTTATCAAGAAAGGTGTCTATAAGCAACACTGAAAATAACTGACAATATCCAAGCATTATTTGAATCAGAGTTATACTTTCTATTGTGTTTTACTTTGTTCTCTCCATCTCAAAAAAATACACACAAAATTATTTCAAAAACAGATGATGAAACAAATTAGAAATTCTCCTGAGACTTTTATGCAAGGAGGCACTGTATATGTTGGGCTGTTTAATGTAGAGACGAGTGAGGGGCAATAAATAAATATTTTCAAAACAGAAAAATACAAATAATGTAAACTCACAGACAAACATAAGAATGTATACTGAACTTGAATATCAGAAAATGTGATGAGCTGAAATAGAAAAATCTGTAAAACTCCTTAACACAATATAACATTGCTGTTACCAACAGCTAACAGGATATCACAAAGGAATAGACCTGTAAAGGTTAAAGTAGTTCTGACTGTCTTGTGACGATAATAGAGAGAATTTTAAATAGAGAGCATCCCTTCGGGTTTTTCTTTTGTAGCTGACAGATGCTGAGGGTAAGAAAGAAAACTCGGGGTTTTTTTGCCTGTAACAATTGCTTGTACTTTTTATACACTCATTTATGTTGTCATTTTCAGAGGAAAGTCATGGGACTTCATAAATCTGTGATCTTATAAAATACAAAAATTCCTTTGTTCTTAAAGATGAAAAACTGTCATGACCAAAATACCAGCTGAGTACGAGGCAGGGAAGAAGAATCATATTTCTAATGGAAACACCAGAGATGTAAAGAAAATGCATTGCATAAGAAGTAAGATATCAAATATGGGAATTATCAGAACATAATGTTTTTTCTTTCTAGTAGGTTTGGGGGTTTTTGCCATGGATGTAAGTTCTTACACACTTGGCATTAACAGCTTTTTCTTTATTCTTTCAATATTTAGGTATTTATTGTTGTTCAGTTTCTTGTGAGATTATTCCCAAAATAACTTCACAAAGTAAGCTGTAATGGAAAAATTCTCATGCCTTCAAAGGAAAGAGAATATGAGCACAGAGACAGAGTCAAAACCCTCTCAAACTAAGCCCTCTATGCCTGTTGTTGGTGCAGAGGTTGATGTTCCCATCACAAATGCATTCTTTCTACATGTGCAGTAAGGGTCCTTGAGCTGCTGACTTAAGTGCATTCTCCTCTCCTTGAGAGGAGAATTCTTCACAGCAGGATACTGCTGCTGCCTGGGATAGCAGCAGTGCTGTATAGATATGTAGGTATCAGATACACACAATATAACACATGTAGCATTTTATATCTGTAAAATACATATAAAATTGGAGGGAGCTGGGAGAGATCAAAATTAGGAATGGCTGGAAGGTACAATGGAAACTGAGAAATGGAGAAAGTATGGCATGAATACATTGTGTAAACTGGTATGAAATAAGATACTAGTTTTTGCAGTGCTAAATCTGTGCTCCACTCCTGGTGATGTTACCTGATGTACCTTGGAGGCTACTGGCCACTGTTGCCTGTTGTGGCAAATCTGCATAAACTGTACAAATAATCAAAGCACCCCTAAACTGTAACTACCTCCTGGTCAGCCCTCCCCTCTCCAGATGGAACTTCTAAGTATGATTTGGGCCCACTGATATGGCAGTTCTTTGTGTATACAAGGAGAGTTTTGCCCATTACCTGTTTAAAGGACCCCAACCCCCCTTAGAAGGAATGTGAAGCATTAGCCCCTTGGCCACAGGCTGGCCAGAAATGCATTTGCCTCATCAGTCTTGCCAGCAATCTGTGTGAAACAGTCTTAGCAAGAGGTGAGCATGTCTGAACAGAGTTTGGAGATTTTTGTGCTAGGAATTGTCTAATCCAGGGAAGAGGCAGGGTAATGGAGGGGTTCCTGCTAAGTGAAGTGGCAGGTGTGATCCTATACCTGTTATAGGTCTTTTCCTACCTCTGTGGAACACACAGAGTTAAGTTCTGGACGTCTTCTTTCTCAGATTAAAGATGTCAGTAGCAAAGGAGAGAAAAGTGATTTACCTTCAGATAGTTCAGCTGACCTTACACATTTATCACTACAGATTTCATTTTTTCAATGGAGTCTATTGTTTCAACACCATTACCTCCACTTTCAGCAAAGACAATTACAGGGCATTTATTTATACACCAGAGACACATTGCTTAGATTTTTACATTCTTTTCACCCAAAATAGGTCTGTCACGAAACAGTTGTTTGTCTTAAGCAAATATTTTTTCTCTCAAAGTTTTACTTAGAAATGCTCAAATGTCTTTTTATTTGCACAAGACAAAGACCTTTTTTACTACCTGTGACAAGTGAAGAACAGGTTGAGGTAATACGCTGGCAGGACATGGATTACTTAGCTAATGTCATACCATTGTATGGACAGACTTTATTTAAGGATTGTTTTGGGGAGGTTTTTATATTCTCTTAGTTGGGCTAAAAGTTATCTTTTTATCAGACTACTGTTGTAAACAAATAGCATGTTACTAATGTCCTACTTACATTTACTTAGCAACAAGAAAAAACTTAGTTATATTTGATTTTTAAAATATTATTATTTAAGGTAAAGATTATTTTTTATTATATAAAAGACAGATGATTATTTTAAAATCTTGTTAATTTAAAAACTCTCTACTTCATCCTAGTAGATGAAGTGGCCCTGCCACCAGGCATGTGATAATTAGCGAATGCATATTATCACCTAAATAATTTGGAGATTAAAAAATCCCCTCTTTTTAATTTGTTTTTAATTTACAAAGTGCCCTGGTTCCATATGCAGAATAGGGCCTTCTCTGCCCCTGACCTGTGTTCATTGCTGCAGTTTGTGGCAGCGTTGCTGTATTCATTCCATCTGCCTCTCTTGGCTATGACCAGCTGGCTGTGGTGATGCTCTGTTCAGACACACCATGGCAGCAGAGAGGTTACAGGACTCTCTTACTTCATAACCTTTGGCTGAAAGCTGTTCCTCAAATACATTTGTAAAATCCCACACATGCTGGAAGTGTGCCAGGACAATAAGCCCTAGAAACCATGCGGGCTATGACCAGTTTTCCTTGTTGGCCTGAGCCATGAATACCTTGAGGTTTTTCATGCTTCCAGCTCAAAAGTGCTCACCATGAAATACCAAATGGCTGTGATTTTTCTGGTTGACTTTTCTGATCCAATGTAGATACTTGAAGGAGGGGTGTTGAAGGACAAGGACAGAGCTGTAACACCCAAATAATGCTTCCGAGATCATGGGATGAGAAAACAGAAATCCTATTGCACTATCCCTATCCATGTATCACTACTCTATCCAGCCCTAGTCATAGGAAACTCCTTTTGAAAATAGGAAATTTGCACTACTGAAGAGCCTGTAAATTCAGTTTAATTTAATACACAAATTAGGAACCTTTATATTTTATGATTCTTGATGCCAACTCACTAATAAAACATCCTTTGCAAAACAGTGCCCTAGAATTCTTTGTGGAGTCAAGTTTAATAAGCTGACGTTCCAAGATGCCCAAGGCATTTGGAGAAATGACTACTGCATAGAGATGACAAAAGAAGTGTCAATTTGTCTTATTTTAGTTACAATTAAACCTATGTACTGCCCTTTAATGAAATCTGTCCTTGTGGGCATTTTCAGTACTTCAGTAACTTTAGGAAACAATGATCTAAAGAAAATATAGTAGTAGGACATAAAACTGCCTTACTCCAAAAAGGCAAAATAGTTATGCAGGAAACAGGAAGGTAAACACCAAATGCAAAGATTGGGCTACAAGCTCTTGTGAGATGGTAAATGCTCCAGCAGATAGAAAAAGCAGCAGACTGAACAGAAACAAAAGGTACTATTGTTTTTGTTTTGTGACTTTGGAAAGCCCCCAAGCTTTAGCTTAGCTCCTGCAAAGCCCTAGGTTTGCTAAAAATAGGAGGCAAACTTGGACTGCAAGTCTGTAAATCTGAATGTAAAGTAGCATCTGAAAATCAGATAATGAATTTGATAAAAAAATATATTTCAACTAAGATATATTCTCAGGGAGAATAATGGATCCAGACAAAATTAATTTTCTCTCTCTTGTGAGTCAGGACAGTGTTAACATTGCCTAAAATAACATTGAATCTGAATTACATTGCTCTGAACACTTCCACATAATATTAATTCTGGCATGCATGATGTTACAGGTCTGGATGACACCACCTTTATTCTACATTCAGTCTAAGCCCATAAAGAAAAAGATACCTTTATATGTGGTTTTCCTTTTTTTCCCCTTGCTATTTATCTTCAGCTGCATTTGAAGTTTATGTGCAACAGTAGATTTTTGTATATATTGATGCTTTTATTATATTTATCATGACACTTCCTTGGAACTTTGTTGGCTATTTCCACTAGTAAGAAAGCTAATTGCATCAGTCATTGATTACAGGAGTATTTTTGTCTTTTCTGGTTTACGGAGGCTTATTGCACATCCCTGTTGCCCTGAACATAAGATCATATGCAGCATAATCAAAGATATACCTGTTCAGAGCTGTTAATATCCTTTGTAACCCAGAATTCTTAACCATGCCTTTAAATCCAGCACTGTGTAGATTAAATGGGACATTTATTACTACAGGTGGACTGACCCTTATATATTCAGCACCTCCTGAACACTTACATGCTTAACTCCTTTCTTCCCTCTGTTCACATAGTAATATACAGAATAAAAATGCTTATTATTTTAGTATATACTAGATTTGGCCACTTTAGTTCTCATAGGAGTCAAAAATTAGAAAATGCTTCAAAAATTAATTTAAAAAAATTATTTTGGATAATCTTTCTTTAAAGGCTTCTAGACTATTTTTCTACATCACTACAAAATCCCTCCAGAGTACAAGATGCTATTGTGAAATGAATGTTCCATTGAAGGCACAATCACAATTACTAAAAATAAGGCATGAAAGAGAGCATCAGAAACACAACTGGTGTATGACTAAAGTAAAATAGAAAGATATCTTCCTGTTACAATGTGGGAAAAAATGTCAGATGGAAAATGAAAATTTCTCCACATTGGTTGTGATAAACAGAAAAGAAAGCCTTAGAACTGTAGTAATACTTATATTGTTAAATAATACTAGGGACTTAAGATGCTGAAAAGGGCTTTGCAAATATACATCATTATCTAGAAACATTTAAACCTCATGAAAATTAGCAGGAGCAAAGAATTTAATTAAAACAATTATGATATAGCTGTGGCAGTGATTTAAAAATTTTTTTTCAGGTAAAGGAAAGCAGTTCAGTGAACTAAACAAGCCATATTTCAGAGGCAAGTTTGGTATGAATGAGCCACTGTGGCAGAAATGTCAATAGCCACTGCCTTTAGGCACAGGTAAAAAAGTCCAAAATACAAAACAACGTACTGCAGAATCCTGTTAAATGCTCAAGAAAGAGGTTTTAGACATCTGACTTAAGTCTTTCCCAGCTGTATATGCTGAGGGAAAGTGAAGTTGGGCCTTGCATGAAATGAGCACACAATATAAGGAATTTGAATTAGGCTGATTGTATTTGCAAGATTACTAAGAATTTTCAATGTGCTGTATGCAGTGATTCAGCAAAACAATGCAAACCCAGAAAACCCAGGAAAATGCATATGATACTGGTAGGAGGTAACTATAAAATAAATAAAGTGGAATCTATGGAAACTGCATAACTAAAATCTATAACTTATAGTTGTGCCCATGAGAAGGGCATCATCAAATGAGTATACATGACTCCATACAAAGAAAAGCAAAACAAAGACAGAGTAACCTTAAAAAAAATCCTGATTGAACATTTCTCTCTTCCTGCAGTCAAGGACATGATGGCTCAGAAGCATTCATCTACCAGCATCACTTTGGCATTTCTCCCAGAACTCTCAGGGTCTACTTGGCAGAAAATATGCAGCTGAATAATTTTAGTGTACTGAACGTCTTTCATCCCATGCATCACAGTCTTCTTCATGGAAGCTCTGCTTAAGCTGCAGGGGTGTAACCAGGAGAAACCTCTGTATTTCAGCTTCCTCAGTGATAGGAAGGAATCACTGACAGCCTCTGGGTTATTGTTGTACACAGCAGCCTAAGCTAAGTGTTAGATAACCTCAATCATGCACATGTGGGAGCAAAGAAGGGATACACATATGTCAGACCAGAGGCAGCAATCCTCGTCACCTGGCATTGGCAATCAGTTCTAGAAAGGGTTATGGTCAATACAAACACTACCAAGAATGTACCAAGAATGTAGTACCAAGAATGACCTCCTGTTCTTGAACTTACAGGTCAATATCAGCAATATCAGTATGGCAAAGTCCATCATACCCAAATGAATTTACTGATCTTAGAGCAGCCCACAACCAGTACTCAGGACCAGCATGATCTTGGTTCTGTAGCAAAGACAAAACTGAGCTTGAAACATACCTCCCCTCTAGCTGTTTTCTTTCCCTCACAGAGAATGTCTTCCTTTACTTCTCTTTACAAGGAAATCCCCACCTTGTTCATGCTGAAGGGGAACCCTCACTCCAGCTCAGGTGATGTGCAATTTCCATGCGATCCTCATCAGGAACAGAACGGAGCATTGCATCAGGCCTTCCTCCTGCACACCTCAGTCAAGGTTTAGAAAGTGACATCTCAGCAGCATGTACTTCTCTGGATGTTAATTTCCTCATCTTTCCATATAGCCTGCTTAGAGGTTAAGCGATTTAACCTGTTCAATTTAGAAAGTCTTCTCATAACTAAACATAGCTGTAGTGCAGGAAGTCTTCGTGTGACTCCTGGGGCCTGTGTCAGACAATCATATTGTGGCCAGTACCTGCAGCACGTCCACATCCAGAGCAACTCCAGAAATAGTCTACAAGAAAGTCAAGTGGCTGCTTTCTCAGAAGATATCCAAACCTACTGGAGTAGGTTTTAAACTGAGCTTATTACCATTGTGCCCTCTCTTGTGATTAAATACCACTTTTTCTTTTTTTTTTTTTTTTTTTAAGATAATGGTCATAAAAAGAAAATACCAAATTTTGGAAGAGAGGAAACTGAGCAAAAAAAAAGACCAAATGGCACAAAGAAGAGGCTAAAGGAAATATTCTCAGAAAGTCAAAGGCTTCCATGCTTAAACAACAACTTCAAAGCTGAAAAAAGGCCTTTGCAGACTATTAGTAGGTAAATAAAATGTCAATCCTCATCTTTTGCATAGAAGTTTGGAAGGTCTAATCAACACAACTTTTTTTTATTATTTAATATACACAAATTATATGAAGGACTGATGGATCATTACATGTATTGGGTGTAATCCACAAGCCACAGGGCAGTTATGGTTTATTGATTGACAAGATTTATTTCCACATTTCACTGTTAAGACTGTTACAGAGGGTTTGCATGTTTTTATTGCTTTCCACACCTTTCCACCCCCTCACTGCTAATTTAGGAGCTGTTAGTCTCAGTTCATAGTAATTGTGAGAAAATAAAATTCCATCTGTTTCTGTCAGGAAAAGGAAAGATAGGGAAGGGAATGAGAGAATCAACAGAAAATTCCACTTGCTAGACATGCTTTGCTGCTATCTATTACTTTTCTAAGGATCCCTTACACAAAACACCTAGAACTGAGCATAAAAATTGTATTTTAATTTTATGTATGTTCTTAAGTTAAGCACTTCCAAGAATATTGTGCAAAGCACTATTCTTTGACTGTTCAGTTAAATACATAAATATGACTCCCATGTGCAAATAATGCTATACAGAACTATTTAACTAACAAGCAGCCTAGAGCTCATCTTTTCCCTTGCTGGGTTTTCAGTTCCAGAGATATTTCTGATAGGAATGTGTACGAACTCATGCCAGAGCTGTAGAGCATAATAGCAAAATTCAGGCTTCTGTCTTTGCAATCTGTCTTTCCAATAGTTTTGGAATGGCTTAAAGGTGAACAAATAATGAGGAAGAGAGACAGAGATGAGGAAGGAGACACATGTGCTCAGACAGAAGCAGAGATAGATTTAGGATGAAAAGCCATTAAGAGTTAAATGATCTGCAAAGAGTAAAGCCTTGAAATTAAATTTCATTCGATATCAAATAGGAGATTTAAGAGTGGTATGTTAGAAGAGACTTCTCTCATAAAAATGCAAATAGCAGCAAGCTGTTTTAATTATAGGCTGTAAGTGTTGCATGATGGAAGACCAAAAAAAAAAAATGCAGAAAGGAGCATAAACCCTTCCCACTGGTATTTTCAGGTCTTTTTTAAACAACAGCAATCTCAATCAAACAATATTTTGCAGCTACATTATGCTTTTTTTTTCCCAAAATTTGTTGATAGTTTGGCACATGAATACAGTAGTGGGATTTCTTCTGCCTGGAGGTATCCCTTCAAGGAGGATCTTGCAACTAAAAAGACAAGATATTGTCTGCTTCTGAGGGATGGAAGTGCAGGCATGAATCCTATTTTCCTCCTCATTCAGAGACCTGCATGCACTGCTGCCAATGGCAAAAAGACTAGATCCCATAATCCAGTTCCCTGGAAGAAAGAGATGGAAATGTCTGGATAAGGCAGCTATAGACCACAAAGCTTTGCCAGCAAATGAGGCAGATCTCCCCTTCAAGCAGCTGTACGTAATGCAATCTATTAGTCTTCTGCAATTCATTAGTTCATTTCCAGTATAAAACAGTGTTTGCTGGCAAGAGGAGGGCATAAAGAAAGCACATATTCAAATATGCTCTACCCAAAGGTAATAAAAATACGAGCAGTTCACCTGAGTAGCGGAAGCAACAATTCTCTTGTCCTTTACACCCACTGTGGCACACAGCAGCAAGCTCTGTCTGAGCAATATTTATGCTTGCCAGCCCCCTAAATTCTAATCTCTCCCCTCCTTCAATGAGAAAAAAAAAATCCCTTTACTCCCATTCTCAAATGGAGAATGAACTAAAACTAAACAACATTTTTTCAGGAATTAAGTATTTGTATACAAAACAGGTCACAGAATACATTAGTTAAGTATGTTTAAAGTCTGTGAACACAGTGGTGATGGGTGCTTCATAACAAACAGATAATAAAAGCTCTGAAATTGACAAAGGGCAAAATAGTAAATCTCTCAGTATTCAATAATATATTGAATCCCTGTTGTTTGTATTATGTTTTAGAAAGACAAGCACTGCTTTCCCAAGACTTTTTTACTTTCCTTCAGTAGATGTCACTGCAGTACAGGATAACCAGTTCCAACACAGCTTGGAGGTAAGGATATTAGTTTCACCAGGGAGTGGTCCACAATGGAGAACTGCAGCCTCAACACCGAGTATCAGGCTGCATATCCAGATTTTTTTTATACATTTTTTTCCTGGTTGGGGACCAAACACAAGAAACTTTTCACTGTTGTGATTGGATGCTGTTAAAATGATACCAGGGAAGCTAATCTGGGACAACCATCATTCTGAACCAAAACCAGTTACTGTGTCATTCATTCATTTTGCCTCTGAGGAATCAAATCACCACCTTTTTTCTGATGCAGCTTCCAACCAAGTCATTAATCCCACATACTCTTTATTCTGATCAAGACTTGAACTTTTTTCTCTGCATTCTGTGCTATAACTTGAAAGCAAAATCTCCACCATACTAGTTCTTAACTTTTCTGATTTAATATATTTCTCTTTTAAGATGCTTAAATAGTAAAATAAAATGTTGGTTTTAACCAAGGTCAAGGTGTTTTACTCAAAAAAAGAAATTTTAGCTGACAGTGAAAATATATGAAAGTAATAGGTTTACTAAGTTGAGAAAATCCATTTGAAAATATTCCTGGAAAATCCTGTATGTCAAACACAGAAGGATTGAAGCCAAAAATGGAAAATAACATAATGTATGTGAGAAGTGACATCAGAAACTGAGGAGGGTTTTGCAAGATTAAAAACATACTTTCAGCAAGCTCATGTACAGTTAAAGAAATGTGGTTGCTAACAGAGTCATCAGAATTTAGTCAGAGCGTACAAACTCCTCCTCTCTTAGTCATTCCTAGAAAACAAATCAGAACCAGAGTCTGCTGCAGCTCCCCAGGCCTAACAACCAAACCCCTTCTCAAAAGCAGGAAGGAGAAAGCTTCTCTTGGAAACAGGCTTTTTGTGGACATTATGATTGAAACACTAATGCTGGTGGAGAGCACCATGGTGAGCACACAAGACAGGAGACCAGCAGACCTTTTCCCAGGACAGGTGAGGGCAGAGCCCCCTCACCTGAGGAGCCTCAGCTGCTGAGCTGTTATTACAAGGACTGAGCGCTGTATTCAAGCAAGATGGATCCCGTCCCAAAGTTTTGCATGTAAAAACACACACTTTGAATTTCACAGGAGCCAAAGCTGCCTGCCAGGAACATTAGGAGGAACTCACTCAGCCAGTGGGTGTTCTCTGCTCACGTGGGGAAGCTCCCTTCTCATCTCTGGGTATGGGCTTATGGACTGTTCTCTGCAGAAACCCAAGCTCCAGGTGACAGAAGGGCAGCAAGGCCCATGTCCAGGGAAAAAAAAAGGTATCCACTTCCAAACAAAGCAGAAGCAGCTGCAGGAACAGGAAAGTCCCTAATACAGAAACCAACACTACTATCAAGCAGCAGAGCCCTCCAGTGCAGACTGCTGAAATAAACCTGGTCTCAGCCATTTAGGTTGCATTCAGCCTGAAGTCTGTATTAGGCATTAGTACCAGCATCATCCAAACAGATCTGCCAAATGTGATGAAACAGAAAGATCTAAACTTGTTTAGGAATGACACTATTAACATCTATTCCTTCTCTCAGCTAAACAAATCACGCAATACTTTATTAAATATAGTTTCTATCAGCCTTTCCAGCACCACCTAATGAACACACTGAAGATGACAGAGTAGGAATCCATAGTTCATTTCCTGCTGCTCTCTCCAGAGAAAAGCCCACACATCTGAGTAACTATTTGCAGATGATGTCTGGAAAGAAAAAAGAAAAATATTTTGAGGGACTCTGCTTTAAAGCCACCTTCTAGTAAGATGGCTAAGCAGAATTTAGGATCTTTATTTTTACCATCCAAGTTTGAAAATTTTGTCTTTATACTACATCTTCCTTTCTTACTGCTTCTACCTGTCGTGTTCCAGAGCTTCAAATTTCACACCTACACCCTTCTTTCCTCCCACTTTCTTTGTCTCTGTAAAAAACCCCTGTCATCCATGACTTTTTCGTACGTTGTTCCTTTCACCCTCACCAAGTCCTGGATCCTTTTTTTAATCTTCCCTCTCTTTCAGAATTTTCTCTTTTCCATTAATTTCTTTCCCTCCAGATACATTTCATGGCAGTCACACTGGACTTTTGCTCTTTCCCTGTCCATTTTCCTCCCAGGCTACATCCCTCTTACTCTTTCTCCATTGTTAGCAGCATTAAATATGACCATTCTCACTTCCCCCTATTATTTTCTTTCTGTCTGCTCTCCACCTTCAGCCTTTTTGGTTTCAGCTCAAGGCATTTTATTTTCACTGTATCCCATGTAAGTCTTTACTAATTCACCTGAGCCCTTGGCCGAAGAGTCCCATGTCTCCCTTCAGTGTTCATTCCTCCTTCAGTTCAGCCTATACCAAGGCTCACAGCTTTGCATTGATTTTCATCAGCCATATTCTTGAATCTCTGATGCTGTGTTCTTCCCTTTTAAACAATGATCATATACCTTGCACCCTCATACTTGAAGTCATCTTTTCCCTCAAGCCTTGTCAGTCAATCCTTCCACAATTTTCAGATATCAGTAATTTTCGTTATTTGTCTCCCTTTTCTTTTTCCCACATTTCTTCTCTCCTTTCTCTTTTTACCCCAATAACTGTTGTTAATTTTCTACCTCCTTCACTTCACCCCTCTTCTCCACTGCAAGCCTTTTTTATCCATCTATATTTCTTCCTGTTTCCTAGTTAAGTAATTCTCCATTCTCCAGTTAGGGAAAATCTGTCATCTCAAGTAGGATTTTTAGTACCCTGAATCATCCTCCCTTTTACTCTGCTCCTGCATCTCCTTCACTCTCCACATTGGGATCTCACCAATGTCTTCTACATGAAGACATCTGCTTTCCATCACTTCCCTTTCCTTCTTCCATGTCACATCTTAAGAATTTTTCTTTTCCAACTCCTCCGTTTGCTTCAGTTCTTCCATCCCGAGCAAACTGTTGTTCACTCCTCCTTCAGTTCTCACACTCACACCAAAAACATTCTTTTTCTGATCCCCTGTTCTCACCAGCTACAAACTGCTCTGCTCCTCATTCCCATCTCCAAGCTCATTAAATTTACCTCTTCTCCAGTTTCATTCCAGAACCTCTGTAAACCAGATTTCTCTCCTTAGACACAACATAATCTGCCTTTGACTGTTACTGGTTATGAACTGAACTAAAGTTGGAAAATAGTAATCCATCACTGAAACCTTGTCCTCCTTAAGTTTCCATTGATTTTTTTTTTGTTGTTGTTGTTGTTTTCTCTCTGTGCATCTATCCCTTACCACTTCATGTCCTTTGGCATTCTTTCAAGACCCACCTCCAGCATTTATGAAAATGTGACCCTATGGTGATTTAGTTATTGTTTTGAATATTCATCTCTTCACTGCCAATCTGACTGGTTTTGTTCAAAGGAAAGCCTCAGAAAATTTGTCTCAGATTTGTTCTTCAGGGACATGACCCCAAGAATGATGTGTTTAAAACAGCGCATTCTGTTGCATCTCCTTTGCAGTCACCATGATAAATCATATCTAGCCTGCCACTTATCTGCACTTTCCACCTCCATCTTTTTTTTTCATAGCCAAATTATGCTGAAATCCTAACAAGACTTTTTTCTAACATTTCTAGTAGAAGGCTTTTTGCATTTATATGCATACTTAAAACTCATCCAAATTTTCATTATGCCACACATTTATTGCTGCAACATCTGTTTTCTTACCCTTGCCATGAACTACCTTAATAATTCATCATCACTATGGGAGATGGTAAGTTATAAATCTTCCTCCCCTACAACCCTCTCTTTGTTCCCTCCATCTTTACAGCATCAGGATACACGGTCTTCATTTTGAAGTCCATTTACATTTTGTCCCCACTATATCATCTACTAAGCTCTCACATCCACCCTACCCAGGATGGTAGGTGTTATCTACTTGTTAAAAAATCAGGAATGCACATCCATGTTATCTCCTGTGTGCTCCTGTGTGTTCTTGCTGAGTTCCTCAAAAACATCAGGAAAGCCACTTCAGTATTTTCCTCTAAAATCTCTGTTTGAGGTTCACCTCTGCCAGGATGCTGCAAATTTGGATACATCTAGCCAACTGTCTATCATGTGTGTGAAATAGGATAATCCTATTATTTTGTATTTGTATGAAACCTGATCCATCCAAATAGGAATTCTGTTCAAGAGTAAGACTCTTTTTAAGACAAATTGTGATAATACATGTTACAATAAATAAAAATGGTAACATTTCAACTGCATTGATACTGTTGTCCAACCCCTCTTTCTCTGCTATATTTAAATTCAGATTTGAGAACATAACCTTTTGTATGTCGGCTGCAAAAACACAGACACATCTTTCCCCTTACCAAAAATACATTTAAAGAAAGTTATATTTTTTATTTAATTGGAGATTACATTTACTGGTACATCAACCTAGGTGCAGCATTTCATATATTACATCAAGTTTTTGGATTGTGTATACAGACATTAAATGCAGAAGCACGGACTCTCCATGAGGCTTGGCTTAATAAGACAATTAACAAATTCTATTTCTTACAAAAGGCAGGGTGATTCTTCTTTTATATGGAAACATTGTCTCTTAAAAATTAGATCAAAAGAGCACCCAAATGAGAGATACTGCTGGTATGGTTGAAAACAATAGTAACTACATAGTTTAAATGCAACCAAGAGAGAAAGCAGCAAGAAGAAGTCAGACAGTGAAGGAAAATATAGTATTTAAATATAATAAAAGGGACATGCTTTGGGAAACTGTTTATGTAAAGCTACAAATGTTCTGAAAATGGGACTGATTTTAAGAAAATAATCACTACAAAAATATGTGAGCTATCATGTCTAATCTGTCATCATCACTAGGGACACCATAGGGACACTCATTCTGACAGCATTGCTAGTGACACCAGAGCTCCATGGGGGAAAAATAGGTGGGAAACAAAGGGATGTGTAAATCTGTAATGATATATTGTACCATTGTTCTGAGATGAAGGTGAGGATTCATTAAATTAACCAGGAATTGCCCTCGAGAACTTTACACACAGACTACTGCAGCAGAAAGCCGCCCTGCAATCATGTCATCTTACCCCATCTTGTTCCAACCAAATGCTGACATAAAACTATGAATTATGCTCAAGGATGAAATATGTCATGGGCAAAGCTACCTATGTGTATATTGAATGTGCTTATTACACACAGTAAGAGATATTAGGATGAATGAAATCCATTAACCACAACTGATCATTACTATTGAAATAAAGATGTACAGGTCTTGAAATATCAGATTGTCTAAATTACTGTAGTCTGGTAAAATATTTTTAACTTTATTCTGTCTACTATTTTCTTGTCATAGAGAAATAATAAAAGCTCACTGATTTTAGATTTACAAAAGAACAGCAAGTGTTTTTACTTTGCTAAAAGTCAATTTACTTCATTGGAAAATACAATGCAAATGGTCGCTTGCACACATAGGTCATTTTCTTCAGGTATTAGCACTGTCATAAGTACAATAAATTAAAGTAAAAAGCGGACTGAGTTCAGAATATCTAAAATTAAATGCCAACAACTCAGTTATTCATCTTTGCTTCTGCAAGTCAAAACAGTCACATTCTGATCTCAGGTTATAATTAGGCTGAGTCCTGCCTCTGTAAAGGCAGAGTGTGTATCTTGCAATCTACCCACGTATGTTTAAGAAGCCAGCAGAAAAGGGCAGTGCTAATGCATAGGGGGAGAATACAGCAGGTGGTTAAGCACCACAGAAAACCTATTTTTAAACTAAGAGGCAGAGAGTAGGTAAGCACTAGATGACTGGTACTTTTCATAGCCTAAACAAGTCTTGTTAAAGAAGACAGTAAGACTATTTCCTAAAGACCAAGTATTATTTCTTCTGTTACTTTCCTGCTCTTGGAAGGACTTCATCTGGCTTAGAAGTGCTGGGCAGAGCTGCTTGTATTTCTGTCACAGGGATGTGCAGAAAACCCTCATCCTTACTGGCACACACACCCCACCCATGCCAGGAAAATCTTGTGGAGTGAAAAACTTGCCATTTTGGTTGCATTCCTCACCAAATGAAGGAAGAAAGAATTGGTTTGTAGTCCTTGCATAGACATGATTGTGCAGGAAGGAATAAAGCCATAGCTCTTTGATCATGAGCGTAATATTCAAAATTAAATGATCAAGAGCAATACTTGCAAATTACACATTTAAAAATATACATTTTAGGAGAAGTTTTGTAAAAGGATGTCAGTGCAGACTCTGCCACCTGAGAATTACGACTGTTGCATGTATTCAAAGTGCAACACTGTATAGGAAATTCACCATAAAATTATTTTAAAAATACTGATTGCTCAGCTGAGAGCTTGGTTCCCAGGAAAGCAACAGCCAGTTTGTAGAGAACAATAATAAAACCAGCATCACTCCCATTTGTTACACTGTTTTCTCTTAAGACCTTAGAAAAGAAACTATATCTATTGACTATTTCATGGTTTTTCTTTCTCCTGTATATAATGAAATGTCATTGCAAGAACGAAGAAATGAATATTCTGCTACTATCCATGTGCCAATTTCTGCACTTTTCAGCTAAGAAAAACTCCCATTGATTTTTGCTCTTTTAGAGGCTCTTCTAATGCCATGATAATATCTTGGCCCATCTATATCCATTCATACCTCACTAAACTAATGCTCGTTACTCAATGTCCTCTTGTCTCTCACTTCCACTTATGTCTGTGTCAAACTTATTCCTACTTGGCCCTTAGAGTCAGTGAAAACACAGATGCAATGGGTCAGCAGGTCTCTCCTTCCAGGCTGTATGACCTGGTTGGCCACCAAACCAGGAGCTGCCTTTGCACCCCGCTGATGTGGTGACTCACAGGTGCTCCAGAGAAGCAGGACACGTGTAGGACTTGTCACTTCTTGCCATTTCCAGCAGAACAGATCAGACTGCTCTGATCTGCACTGGAGAGCCAAGTTGATGCTGAACCAGCTGGTTTGTGGGACCAAAAAGGGAAGTCAAGGCAATCTGGCTGCTGCCTTCAGGTGTTTGTCTCTGGCCTTGATCACTCCACAATCCCTTTAGGAGTTCCTAAAGAAAACACTTAGGTAGCCCTTGGGAAACTTGGGTGTTTCCCCTTTCTTAAGCAGGAAGTTTGTCTAAAAAAAGATATCTTGTTAAGAATGAGACCTGCTGCTTATTTGTATTCAGAGTCATATATGCTTGCTTCACCTGGTAAAACATTTTGTTTGTATACTTTGTTTCAGTGACTTTGTGGAACATAGTCTAGCTTGCCAAAACAAAACCTCTATAATAGATATGAGTGTCAATAAAAAAGGGTTTGGTCTCCACATCATGCCTGATTTGAAGGGTTCATATTAGCAAATTGCATCTTTATAACTGAATTAAATTCGCCTTAAACTTTTGGAGAAAGTGAACAAAGATCTGTTGTATTCTAACATTTCTGTTACAACCACAAGATGAGGGCAAAAAATACAATGAAGAATATGGAAGTAACCTAGAAGACAAGTGAGCTCTGGTCTTTGATTTCAGACGTGTAAATTATGGACTGCTGTCTGTAGTCAAGCTCCTCAAGATTAAAGTTTATAAGAAAATGTTTTATCTTATCTATCAAATAACATATTTCTCTCACACACACACCTTCCAAAAGTAGACAGATCTCAGTAAAAGGAGTAACTACGTCATGCTAGTGCATGAAACTGGCTGCCTGTGAAAAGCACTGTAAGAAAAATAAATTTATTTTGTGTATGTTGTAAGAAAAAATCTCTCAGCTGATTTTGCTACCACAGTGGTTCTCTATATATTTTTTTACAAAAAAATCTATGTATGCTACATTTCTTACAAGCTGGCCTCATATTAAAATGACATGTTACACTGAGAGAAAAAAAATGTTTCCATTGCTAACATATGTTATTGGAAGTTCATTCAGTTATTTTTAATCATTAAACCACTACCCATTTATCTTAATTTTAAACTTGCAACACCACTGCCTTCTATCCTAGAATCTGTTGCAGGTGTAGGGAGATTAATAAGGACCACAAAAGCCATTGATGATATCTGAAACAGCAGCAGCGGTAGCACATTTTTTACTTCAGTTCAAGTTATCCTGATAGCTGTGAGTGATGTGATGTACTCCTGACACAAGAATATGGGATGATCCATAGATGAACTGGGAGTTCTGGCAGACTTTTAAGCATCAAAGTTTTTAAGTATCGATTGACTGCCAGCTGTGAACTAGGAATCAGGTCTTTCAGATGTTACATTAGAAACCCCCTGGGACCTTCCTTCTGAACTACAAAGCTCCAAATCTCCAACTACACTGGTAAGCACCAAGGTCTAACAGACCTGTAGAGTGTAACCGTTGGCGCTGAGGGCCTGATCTTCCAGCTGCACTCACCTCAAGGATTCCTGGTGTTTGACTAGCTCACTTTGAGTCCCACCCAGGGCTCATTTGTGGCTGGAATGCATTAGTTTAGTTTTATCCAAAAGGGTCTATTTCATGTGCTCCAACACCACTCCACACTCTGAATTACAGCACTGTTAGCAGAGATGATGACAGCATTTACTTCAAAACTGCGTCCCTGATCCAAACTAAAACACTTCAGTGCCCCAAGGCTCATGAAGCAGTCTGTGTGGAACAACAAACCAAAATGAGATGCCTGATTTTTATGCACTGCAATGCATTAAATTCTGCTATCTGTCTGTGCAGATTTTTCTAGTGTACATATCCTTAAAGAAGAAATATACGTTTGGTAGCAGTACTCGACCATTGCTGAATTCTGAGGCATGTTATGTCCATTGGGCTTCATAACATTTTTGTAATTTAAATAATCATAGAAGCAAACTAAGAAAATGGGAGTCGAATTCAAGCATCCATAACTTACAGAGCTACATTTTGCTGTGATGCATCTGATATTTGACGTCAGCTGGAAAGTGGCTTTTAGTTTAAAACTGTAATTATGTGTGAGCAAAGCTAAAAGGTGAAAGCCTTACAGGCGTCACCAACAGATTCTGAAAGCCCAGATTAGAGTTTTGTAAAAAAAGGATGGAAAAATGCTTAAGGGCTGGAGGCATTTTCACCGCGTCAGGAGCTGATGTGAGGAAAAAAAAAAAAAAAAAAAAAAAAAAAAAGGAGATACTGACTTTCAACATCCCCGCTCCCCTTCTCTCCAGCCGCTATCCTCTCCATCCATCCAGCAAAAGCAGCAGCAGTTCCTACGGCGCTTCTCCCGCCTCCCCGCCCCGCACTCGGGTGACAAACGGCTCTGCGTGCCGGAGGCGGGGACCAGTTTCCATGCCAAAAAAAGAAAAAAGAAATTAAAAAAATAAAAAGAGGAAGCCCATCCGTTCCGTGGAATCCCCCGCACGAAAAGCCCCCTGCCTCCTCCCTGTCAGGGAAGAACACATCTCTCACAGCCGTGCCCTGCTGCCGGGGACGGGACCCCCGCCCCTCCACCTGCGGAGGTGTCCCCCTGTCCCCCATGACCGGACCTGCCCCCAGGACCGCCCAGCGCGACCCTCGGGAGCGCGACCCCCGGGAGCGCGATCCTATTGTCACATAGCGG